>VWPU01010885.1:0-37489 GCA_013398955.1 Callaeas wilsoni
GGGAAGCTGGCTCTCAGAGGCTCTCAGGAACCAAGAACACATTCTGCCTCTGCACTAATTTTTCTTCTGGGTGAAAAGGCCAATGCAGTACTCCACTCAGGGTGCAACCACCTAGGGAAGATACCCCAAATGAAACAGCAGCATTCCTTTTCCTCCCTCAGATTTCCTTAGGGCTATCTGAAAGGAAAGATGAGATCTAATTCTGTGCTAGTCTCTTTCTATCAGAAGCAGCAGAGATAGAACACTGCAATCAGTTATTTTAGACACAAGAACAACTTCTTGCCTGCTCTTGCACGTACCACAAATTTCCTTACTTACAGAAAATCCCATTTCTGTTATTTTCCTGTGAAATTCAGTTGATCATCAAGCTCCCAGTAGCAAGCTCCCACCATAATTTAATTAAAAGGGCAGTAGCTAAGTTTCACCATATGCAACTGCCAGATGCAATCACTGCAGTTGGAGTCTAAAGGCGAGATTCCTGCATGTACTGGAGCGTAGTTTTATAAGTGATGAAAGCTGTCACTTATGTCACAGATATTGCTGTAATGCATGATGATATTACAGTTTCAGCAACACCAAAATATATTAATAATACATCCTGTGGAAGCATTTACAGTGAGTGAGTTTGGAATACAGTGTTTCAAGTGTTTTTCTTGCAACTCCCTATTTATACATAAAGTCACTTCAGATATATTACATTAGTCTATGTACTTTGCCTGGCATTATCCAAGCTCTCACAGCCAATTTTAAACCTTCCAAAGTAGGAGGACCGAAAGACACAACTAATTAGGGAGCAACAAAAACAGAACAGAACCCTTCACTGCTTAGGGTCATAGGAATAGGGAATACTGCATGAGAAGCACCTAGAAACTGTGCATCTCTGGAGGAAACTTTGCTGAATGCCTTTTAAAAGTCCATCAACCAACTCAGGAAAGTTTTCAAATATCCTTAACAAAATACAGTGAAGAATGACAACCTTTAAACCATCCCAGAATAACTAAATAGAAAAAGTATACATTGGGTGTGAAACACTGTTTCAAAAGATCGAAGTAGAAGTTAATTTTTCCATACCTTGTCCAGCTCCCTTCACAAGAACTTCAGAAGAAAAGAGATCAGGCTATGCTGTAAGTATGTCAAGACGATGAAGAAAAGTTAATTAAAATGTATCAGGATTTCAGAAAAGAAGTCTGTCACTGCATGAACTGAAAGCAAGCGTGACACACAAACCAGCTTGTTTTCCTACAAAACAATATTGGCTCCAGCCTTGCAATCAACACTGGGCTCCATATTTACATTTAGGTAACGTCCCTCTTGCCAGCAGAGTTGTTATTCACTTCTGCTAACACTTCTGAGAGCAGAATTACTTTCTTACAGTACAGTAATAAGACACAGATTGCATTAACAAAAACCCCCAAAACAATTAACCCCAGCATTCAAAGTAGATGTTACACCCTGATTAATTACCAGCAGCAATTCTTCATTACCAGGACTGCTGTTTATAACACACGGACACCGTTCCTCCAGCGCTTCTCTGCTCCATGGTCCCTTGCTCCATGGAAGACCTGGGGTTGCAGCAGTCACTGCTGAGCTTCCAGCCAGCCAAAATCACTCCTGGGAGCAGCTGCACACCTCAGAGAGCCTGTCCCGACAGCCTCGGGGCTGCCAGCAGCACCAGCTCCGTGCTGAGCCCCCCGGCAGCCCTGGCACAGCTCAGGACATGGCCACTGCCTGACAGAGCTGTCCTGGCATGGCCAGGAGCCAGGCAGAGCCTAGGAAAGGCCGGGTTTAAAACCAGCTGAAAGAGCTGTTTTGGCATGGCCAGGAGCCAGGCAGGGCCTAGGAAAGCCTGAGTTTAAAACCAGCTGAAAGAGCTGTTTTGGCATGGCCAGGAGCCAGGCAGAGCCTAGGAAAGGCCGGGTTTAAAACCAGCTGAAAGAGCTGTTTTGGCATGGCCAGGAGCCAGGCAGGGCCTAGGAAAGGCCGGGTTTAAAACCAGCTGAAAGAACTGTCCTGGCATGGCCAGGAGCCAGGCAGGGCCCAGGAAAGGCTGGGTTTAAAACCAGCTGAAAGAACTGTTTTGGCAAGTGTGCCGAGCCCAACCACAGAGGCACAGCTAAGGCACAAAATGAGAAGGATAAGAGGCTCTAAAGCTGGTCTAGCACAAAGGCTTCAGGGACAAAAGGGTGAGAAAGAAGAGTCGCTCAGAGGGGGTTCAGTTCTGAACCAGCAACATGGAGTCACTGAGCAAGGACATTTCAGCAAAATCAGTAACTGAGGGAAAAATTTAGCATTAATCCTCTCCACTTCAAATATTTCTCTAACATAGCAGAATAACATCTGTTACAAAGTACAGACTTGTTTTCTAAAAACTACAGAATAATCTTGATGCCAAATTCAGCCAGTAGCAGGATTTTTTCACTCTGTATTTTACACAGTGGAAAACTCTCACCAAGGCATTCCATAAGAATTTCTTTTTGATCTGAAGGATGCTGATCACTGGTCTTCCCAAAGGAGTGAGAAGCATGGGAATTCCACATGGAGAAGAAAATTAAAACTTCTCTTTCCTCCTACACTAAGGCCAATTCCCATTCTTGCCTCTCAGGCCTCAGCATCACTGCTATTTGCTTTGCTGGTATTTTTCATATATTCTCAAATATTTTCAATTGTCTCTCTTATCTCCATGGTTTCTACAACTCCACAACTCCGGTTTTATATTGCTTCCACTTGAGAGCAGCTCTGCAAATACCTAAAAAATAATCAAGCAACCAGGACATCTGCCCCATTACAAACAAGACTCGAGACACCAATACAGACAAGTCAGCTCTAGACAGGAGGAACAAACCACTGAGTACGGCACAGCGGACAGAACTGCCACTAAAATCCTCATGCTTTTATCTCCACATCATCATTCACGTCCTTCCTCCCTCTTGTTTCTTCACAAGCATCCATGAACTTACCAACTTATGGAAAAAAACCCCAAAAGCCAACAAATGGGACAGTAGCAGCCTGTTCCAACTGGGAGAGCTGGCAGGGCACGAAAACGAGAGGTAAGCTTGGTGCCCTGCATGTGCTTCCGAATTGTTCGGAGAGAATATCTGGAACAACAGCGGCTTTAAGGGATAAACTGGAAAGTTAGAAACAGAAAGGCAGGGAGGAAAAACTACTGCCTGCTGTGCAGGCATCTTATCCAAAACAGAAGATACACAACGACCAAAGAAATAGAGTTTTTTCAGTTAGAGGCAAAAAACAAGCCTCATTTTACTGGGTGGGAATAAAATATTCGCATTTTTGTTCAGATAGTTTTGTTTATCCTGGCCTCGGAGGCTTGTGGCTATTGAAACAGCACTCTTGGCTCACCATGGATAAAACAGCTCAGTTCAGAGTTCAGCATTCAAGCTGTGCCTGGAAGGTGGAATCTGGCCTTGGAGCTCACTTCTGTGCTCACTGTTCAAGCCTCATTGGTTTGTGTTTATGGGAACTGACGCTGTTCCAAGTACCCACTCCATGATGAGCCATTTAAACACCACATGGAGGGAGCTGAATTTGTCTTTAATCTTGCTTATTCTCCCACACAGAGGAGTTTGCATCACGTTAGACCTGATTGTAAATGCTGCAGCAATTCCCATGAACAAGAGCAATCACAAAGCACTGGAGGAACAGACCACTTGTGCTGTGCTCTGCTGGCCCACATCTACACAGCCTCCCTGAGGCTCCAGCAACACACTCAAGCTATGCTGTGCAGGGGATGTTTGGGGTTTTTTGGTTGGGTGGTTTCGTTTTGGTTTTGTTTTCCTGTAAGATTTTTATAATTTGAAAACTACAATACCTTAAAGAAAGGAATCACATCACTTCCAACACCCCGAATGAAAACTGAAGGTTGAAACCTCACTGTCTGCCCTCCCCAAACCCCACTGCCTGTTTCCCAGCAAGTCTCAGGTGTTTTGGTAAGGATTTCTTATGGCAAGTTAATATTAATTCTACCTTTTGTTAGAGAGACTGTGACACTGCTCCCAGGTTTTGTATGACAAGCTATGATTCATGTGCATCCAGTATTTTCCATTAGTGGGTAACATACATACTTATTTAAAATTAGGTTAATCTTTTTAATTAGCGTGGCTTTCAAAACTAACTAGGCTAACCTGAATTCTTGTGCCTGTATAAAAGACCCCAATTTTCAAGCCTTCCACAGGTTACCTGATTGTTATGTCTAAATTAAGTTGTCAAACAGGCAAGCTGGACAGCTGCACCTCAAAGCAAGGAATTCAGGCCCAATTTGTGCCAAGCAGTTCCACCAATATAGTCACAGAAGAAAAAATATTTTAATTTTCAGTCAATCTGTCTCAGCAGCAAACTCATCAGGCAACAAGCAGGCAGAACGCCTTGCCTCACACAGACCTCCTGGAGCTGGTGCAGCTGGATGAGAAGCAGTGCCCGAATCACACACTTTTTTTTGGTTAGTCACCACAGGACAGTTATTCCACTGGATCCAAATACACCTCCAGGTGTAAATGGGCAACAGCTCATCTCTCACTGCACCAAAGCTCTGCTAATCCTTGAGGCAGCACAGCCACCTCTGTCTCATCATCAAAGTTTATCACTGGGATACATGAGACGTTAAAATTATGGCTGGCCCACATCAGAGGATGAAATCATCCACCTAAAGTTACGTTTAGGTTTATTTCTTCTTTGATCAAATTCATCCATAGCAGAATATACAGAATTCTATTACCTTGAGGAGAAGAACAACACAGATTTGTTGTCTGAAGCAGTAAAGTGCCTGTGTAGAGGTGACAGCAGCTCCACTGCATCAAGTGTCCAATCCCATGGGACATTCAGTGACCAGGATTTCTGCACTTAAAGAGCAAACAGCAACCAGCTGCAGCATCAGTGCCAGTTTCCATACAAATATAGGGAAGCCAATGGCAGAAGACATCCAGCCTTCACCACGAGACATCTCTTTTCCAGCTCCCAAAGCCCACAGTAGCCAAGGCTACTAATAATGGACCAGAAGTTCACTACGCTTTTCCCCCCAATGCTACATTAAAAAGCTGACTTTAAACAGTCCAGTCTTTCCCACATAGAGTTGTAATATTTGTGTGCTTACTGTGGCTCCTAAATACAATATTAGTGATGTCAGACATGGCCATGCACCTGCCCAGGCAAGACTCAAGTTTATGTCTCTATATAACCAGAAATTAATAGCCTGACACTTGTTTTCCCATGATTCACAGGTTTTCAGGAATTGTTACAATGTACTAGGAGGGGCACTGAAAGGCCTAGTAAAATAATGGATTAAGAAAACTCCTAGTACAGCAAGACTTGAAAACACACTTATCACAGCTGTAATTACAAGCCTGAATGGCCACAGCTGATCCCTAACCTCAAATACTTTTACACTTCCATTCAGCAAGTTTGCATTAGGGAAAAAAATCTTTACTGAGACCTTATTAAACAAACATTTCCTTGTTCTCATTTTAAAGGTCCTACTCATTTAACCTGTCTTTTATAGAAAGAGCCAAACCATGACATTACAAAATTAGAGCTTAACTACCTCAAAGTCCTCAGGTTGTTCAGATTTCCAGAGGTCTTTTTGCTGAATTGTTTCAGGGAGGGAAATATTTACCTCTTATTTGACATTGGCAACTCCCCACTCACTCCTTCCAGAACTGCTGAGATTACTTTATCCAGGAATCCAGACTAGAAATTTTCCCCAGTAATGTCCTGATCAAACTGTGGATATTGCTGTGTATTTATTTGGTTTATTATACTGTCAAAGAGGTCAAGGTGGGAAAAAAGCTTACATTTGGCAGGCACTCAAGCAGTGCCTTTCAAAAACCAGGAGTATTCCCTATGCCTAAGTAATCTTCCCCTAGGATTGAGTGTGACACAGCCTGGCTGTGAATTCTGTCCTTTAAGTGTTTATATTTTAATTGGACTAACAGTGATGCCAGTTGAGGTAGCCAAGTATGAAATTAATATGGATTTAAAAGCTCAAACTTGGCCAGTTTGGGGATGTTTGATTTCAGTTCCTCTCTTTGATATCCATCACGAAGGGAGAAGAAAAAAGGCATTAAAATGTTGTTCTGATTGTGCACACACAGTGGATGGGACAAGCAGAGTTTCAAACTGTCCTAAGAAAACACCAGGCTAGACTTAAACAATAGAATTCTTTTGGCAAACACAAGAAAGCTTTGGAAAAGGTTGCCTGGGGGAGGTCTCTACCCATATCCACTACACCCCATGGTTCTGGTTCAATGATTTGGGAATTCTTTGCCAAAGCAGGCCAGTAAGGTTCAGACCTCGGTTCTGTGTCAGGGATGGAAACACAGAAGTCATCTCTGGTTTATGAGTTATGGCTGGCATAGAAACCTCCTCAGGACTCCAATTCTGTTCACTGTGCAGCTCTGATTTTATTTAAAAAACCTGAAAAATTAGAATTGTTTTCCCTTGGCTTAAACGAACACGACAAAAATAATTTGAGCTACTCAGAAGATGTTGTGTGTTTAGCTGCTTGATCCGTAAGTGGAAAAAAGCTAATTACACAACCCATTTAGGCATTTAATGTCCCAGGGCCAAGTCACTCTATGTCCACAGAAAGCATTAATAAACATGGCTTATCTCTCTTTATGAAAGTTGTGATTACCATTTCTCAATAACTGCAGCTCTCAGCAGCATTTCACCTCTCCTACCTTACGAAACCGAACCCAAACAGCAAAGCCTATTTGAATTCAGCTCAAATGCGAATTTATTGGGAACATGTTCTCTTTTTGTTCCCGTGCACAATGTCAAAATTCAGGGCTGGATTTCTCAAAGTGCAGCACACCAGGGCTCAGCTGGGAACAAAGAGGAGCAACCAAGCACATGAGACCAAATAAGCCTCTAGTTTGATGCCTAAATGGGAAGTAAATATTCGAGGGTAAAAAAAAAGAACACGAAATAAGCCTGCCTGCTCATTTTCAGAATTGTAACATCTTAAACCTACCTGTAGAAATGGTCCACTTTGCATTTCACCCTCAGAACACACAAGAAATATTTAGGAAGTTTCCTCTATGGAATAAAAACCATCATAGTACCAGGTACTTACAGTCCAAATCCCATTAACGTCAATTGAAAGACTTTATAAAATTTTGCATAGCTGACATTATTCTATAACATATATATATCCTTTAAATCATATATGGGTTATTGATATCCCGCTTTTGAAATGCCACCAAGCTGCTGGCTCCCATTCAACACCAACCAACTGCCTCTTCCTTGCTCTGAAGGCAGACAAAATAATTGCAAATTGGTAACAAAGCCTCATATTTCAGTTATGAGTGAAAGTAAAGAGATTCCCAGAAAGAAAACAAAATGAGTAACTTTTCATGCCACACAGACATGATGGTTACTGCCTAATGGAACATATAGGTGAGCTTTATGAATTACGTGATAATTTATCTTCAAATGTACATATTCCAACAAAATATATATATTCCAATAAAATATAGACATCATCAGCCTTTTATATGCTTAGTTTGATACAAAAACATGCTGGCAACTCAGAGTGTAATACAGGGAGGTCTAAATACCAACTTACCCAGTAGGGAGTGCTTGCAATCCCTGTTTGCATTACCAAATAACGACAGGAATTTTTAAGGCATTTTTACCACATAAAGGCTACTGCTAAGATGACCATGCCAGGTCCTTTTCCTAGAAACTTCCAAAACTTGGAGCGGTTCATCCAATGCATGCACACAAGATCAGCTCAAGGTTAAGTCCTACGATTTTAACAGTTTTTCAGATCAAAAATATTCAGATTTTTACTCAAACCCAAGAGATCCCATTCCCATAGAAACCTTAATCTCAGGTGAATCCATTTCAGAACCCACAGTACTCAGGCCTAGAAACATTCCAAAGCAAATGAAAAAAAAGGGAACTAACAAGGAAAAAAAATAAGTGATTTCCCTAAGCATTTCCATAGCTTGCATAAAGACATCAATTACCATAGCTTGTCTTCTAAATTAATGATTCACAGTGATGGATTATTCATGCAAGTCGGCCAGCTGAACATTATACTTTGACTCTGGGGAGAAAGTATAGCATGTCTTAATTAACTAGATTTTTGTATATGCCAAAAGATACCCAGGAAAACTTTATTTCTCTAGTCAACCAGGTAAAATGTGAGCAAACAGAACTAATGGTAATTGAAATATGCAAAAATCTTCTGTAGTCTCAGAATCCATATTTAAAGTGAACTAGCAAGAGCACATCGCCTCAAGTGAGCTCTGTAAAATAGATCCAAATTGCCATTTTGTTGAATGAACTGACTTCAGATCTGCTCCATTTAAGCGTGAAAAAGATGGAAATTTCACATTAATATGCTGCTTCCTGCCTCTGCACAACCTTGCAAGGCTTCAGTGATGGCACAATTTCTTCTTTCTAAAGGATATCAAGTATTTTCTTGACTGAAACGCAACTCAACACTGAAATTTTCTATGAGTGAATGATAGGTTATTATTCCAAATATTTTCCAAATGAATGCTGTGTTCTAATGGCCTCCTTGAAAATATGTAACATTTATGTGTTGTGCAAGTTTATCGATGCTATTTGTTACTTCGATCAGGATGGTGCAAAATACCCTTACAACTCCAACAATATCTGTGATTTGCACTTATTAGCTTTCAAAGTGTTCCTCAATCACAGTATTGAAAGATTTACAAAATAAAAATGGGAATGCCATGATAAATGTTGCAATTTATCCTTCAAGTAAGTAATAGGAACGATCTGGTGTCTCTAAAAATCTATACCAAGCTGCTCTGAGACAGCAAAGATCACCATGCCTGATGAATTATATGGCCAGCTAGTTGCTTACATGGCTTATACAGACTGAGGTTGTTAAAAGTATTAATCACAGCCAAATAGACCTTTACCTTTAACGAATTAACCCCAGATGCTTCACAGCCATTCACAGATTTTATGAGTAGGAAGAGTCTGTTTTCATTTTATACTGGAGAAACGTAGGTTAAGTAAAGATTTAAGTGACTTGTCCACTACCAAAGGATCTAAAAACAAGGAAGTTTTTTCCCCTCTTCCCTTAAAGCTATCCAATCCATTGGCGTTACCTTCTCTGAGCTCCTAGGATAATCCTAGAGCCTTTGAAAGCAAAAATTTAATTTTATCCTTGCTCTCTCACTGCTTCAGCAATATTTCCAGGGATTCTTCCAAAGCCCTATACTTCCTAAGGAATTAAGTAATAACTCCAAGATAGGATAGTTACAAAAACAAGGATTAGGAAAGGATGGCGCAAATCAATTTAATTAGTCTCTACCAATGCTGAGATGACAAATAGAGGGAACACATTCTCATACCTCT
This sequence comes from Callaeas wilsoni, assembly GCA_013398955.1. Classification (NCBI taxonomy): domain Eukaryota; kingdom Metazoa; phylum Chordata; class Aves; order Passeriformes; family Callaeidae; genus Callaeas; species Callaeas wilsoni. The sequence continues at coordinate 9,352 of VWPU01010885.1, forward strand.
ATCTCCACAGGGCTTTCACTACAGGTAATGAAGATCCTTAGGAGACCCAGCCCCTTGTAACAATTCCTAGATGCAGATTTGAATTTACGCTGCTTTCTCCCCTTCCAAATATGAGATGTCCTTGTGTTCTTCTTGGGAAATATGCTTCCATCACTTCAAGAACTTGTTTTCATTGTGACTGAGTGAAAGCTCGTCCCCTTGCAGCTAAAGGGTATTTTGCTGTCACTTCATATATGGGGACCTGTTATCTGTTATGTCAAATCCACAAGTGCACTGTGTTTTAATATTGTATGCACATTTTCCTCCCTCACATTTCTATATGATAAACTACTAATGGCATTTTTTGCTTCATGCATATCATCCCCTCAAAATAGATCTACTTACAGTCAATTTGATTCTTACTCACTGTCATGGGTATCTTATATGCCCTGCTGCTCCATATCCCCTGTAATTAAATATTTCTGCTTGCTTTTTTTCTGATATTTGTTTTCCTTAGTATCTTCTCATATATCTAATATCCTGCTTTCTTTAGTATTTTAATAGAAGCATGGTAGGAAGAGCAGATGGAAACTGTCAGCTACAGATGACTCCAAGTAGCTTCTGAGGAAGTGGAGACTCCAAAAGCTCTAAAATCCCCACGGGGTTTGGCGCTACCAGGACATTCCCTGTGCCTCAGAGATGTGGGGAGGACTAATCCAAGGCGCTGTCCTGCAGCCAGCTGAGAGCACGCAGAGCTGGTGCCTGCAGTGACCACACAGGTGACACTGAACCGGGGAGCTGCAGCCAGACACGCACAGCACAGGACACCACAAAAAACATGAACGATTACAGCTAAAAAGCACCACAAACACAGCTCTGCGTCCTTGCAGCTGCATTTTCAGGAGGCAGAAGTCAGGAGCCTTGGAGGTTAAAAGAAGCACAGGTTTGTGAGCACACACTGCAGGAGCACAGGGCACTGTGGGCACAGCACAGGAAAGCAGAGCATGGAAAGGGAGATGCCTATGGACAGGCCTGGGCGTGGAGGGAGGCGGATAAACCAGGCCAGAGATCAAGAGGGAAGGCGCAATTCAGATGCAGAGGAATGACCCGAGGCAAAGGCAAAACAGCCCTCCCAGACTTTCACTACTGCCAGTTGGGGACAACACATAATCCCTATCTGTCACACTTAAGTCAACATTACTGCAGGGTGGAAATGAGATCACAGCAACCACAGACCAGAGCAGTGCTGAATTAAAGGGTTCAGCTCTGAATCTCCCAGGTTTAATTTCCAGCTGCTGAATGGCTGCTCTCCCTAACCCTTGGCTCGCTTCTCTTCGGAGTCTCAGACACTGCTGTCCTCTTCTTCCCAGCTCCTCAGACTGCAGATCTCCACCAACAGCTCCCTTGGACAGACAGAACCAGGAGAGCAGAAGTGTGGATGAATCTGTGACTGGACTGATCACAACCAGAGTCCCTCGGCACAGAAAAAAGAAGCTGCTCCATAGCACATGCAGTCATGAAACAAGATCTTGTTTGTCACTCTAGACCAAGGAGGTGTAGCAGGCACATTAAGCATTAATCTAAAACTCTTCTGTCATCTTCAACTCAAACATCAGCTTTGTCAAGTATTATCTGAACTCTCCTTTTAGAAGTGTGGAGTCAGCTTTGTTGTTTTGTTTTTTTTAATCAAAATCCCACCTTCTGCCTGTAATGTTACTGTGACAACAATGTCACTTTATTAAAGAGGTTTTTATTCACCATATGCAATTGCACATGTTTTAAAGATAAAATAGAATTACTACAGTGTTTTAAAAGTCCATATCCAGTTTAATAAGAGACTAGTTTATTCCTCTTTAGCACTTGTAAGAGTCATTAGACATCTTTCAACTCCCACTAATTACTTTGTTTTTGGCAGACATTACTGTTTCCTCCTCCTGCTTTTATGAATAAATCTGAAATTAACAAGTCAATAAACTGACATATTTACAGTAAAAATAACTCGGCTCCCCTGTCTTCTTCCTCCCACTTCTCATATCTCTTAGCAGATGAAAAGGTCATCATTCACCTACAGGCTTTACACACACTCGTGGGGACTTGGGCACCTTCCCTTTGCATCAGCCTCATCTCAAGTTGAAGACCTGATATTACAGAAGCTGCTCCCGTCGTCTTAGGTTTTGATTAATTGCTTTAAATAGTTTAGAAACTGGAGCAAATGCTTCTTTTGAGAAAAAGATATCTGAGAGAGAAAACATGAGTTGCTTCAGTGAACTCCAATTGCTGTGTGAAGTACACAGTCATTAAATGCTCCAGGAGCTGCTTTAATTTAAACACGGAAAGAAAAGCATTGAAAAAGGGCAGTTTTGGTGTACCAATTAAAAAATGATGTCTTAAATCTTTAGACCTTTCTTTCCAACTCCAACTTACATAACTGAGATGTATGGGGAAAACTAGGGCAACAAGCATCACCTCAGACATGGAGACAGTTCCCAAACCCCGGCTCTCTGCTGCTCTGCCAGGGAAGGAGGCAATCTCCAGTGGCTGAGTGATGCTGAGGAGTTCCGACAGGCTGTCTTTGGCAAAGTACCCACGCTCTCAACACTACCTTGACATGCCAAGGGCAGTTAAAAAAATCACAGTGAAAAGTAGATGTCCAAGTCCTCCGGCTCACTCCCAACTTGCACAGGAGAATCAAGGCTGGAGCGGCATCGCTGCTCCAACAGCACCAGACGCAAAATGCAACCGGTGAGCAGTGTTTGGGCGTTTTGTCTTACTGCAAAGGTAATTAAAGCACTTGCTTTCTGCAGCATCTGAGCAAAATTCTCAGAACTGCAAAAGCAAAACAAAGCCTTTAGTGTATTGTGCAGAAAGGTTAAAAAGGAAATGAGAGTTCTCTTTTCTGAGATGAGGAAATCCCCCCCAAAGCTACTGCGCACACAGAAATGTGCATGGCAAAAACAGAGGGAAACAGAAAAGCACGGAACTGCAGCTCTTCCACGGTCTGGGGCGGTCATTGCTGGCTCACGAGAGCTTGGTTTGTACATTTGAGACATCCCCCTACACATATGGCACAGCTTCAGTTCCGATTCTGACAGAATAGATCTTTCTAGAAGCAGCAGATTGTCCATTAGGGCCACCGAGCCATCACGGGGTAGAACTGTCAGACACACACAGCAGAGGAGAAACACAGAGCATTATGAAGCAATTGTTTCTTTAGCTGTAATGATGAAAGACTTCAGGGCTGAAGTACATAAGGTACATAAATTAGTGCAAAGACAGCCAGCCTATAAATTGGAAGCTATTTGGTTAAAACTAAACACAACCACATTGTTTTAACTTTCTTCTTCTAGACAGTAAATCACTTGTCATTATTGATTCTTCCTGAAAGAAGAGTCTCAAGGTCTGCAAAAATATTTCTCAAGAATTATCATAGTATTTAAACACTGAACTAAACCAAAAAAACTTTTATATCACACGAGGTCAAATCTCATTAACCCAAAAGCCACACACAGATTTAACTCATTAGCTTGTATGAATAAGAAGTTTCCTCTTTTCCCATCTCACAGCTACAGCTGCTCTGCAATGACTCCAAAAGCCCAAAAAGGACATGGATAACTCACGCAGCTTTTATCACATTAGCCACGGTCTGCAGTTCTCATAATCATTAGCTTTGAAGTGCATTAAACAAACCAGAACACGACCTTAGAGCTGATATTTTAATCACACCACATAAGAACAATTCTTTATCACAGATACTTCATTAAGGCCACCAAACGAGATGCTATTGAGAACTACCCAAGCCACGAGCAGGCGAGGAACTATTCTCACATCACTTTACAGCTACAGACCTTCTCCAGCATAACCTTCCTAGTGGCTGCACTGAGGTGTTTACACCATAAATAAATACATTCTTAACGGGATCAATGCATCCTTTCATCCCTGTCATTTTGTACGGCTTTAAATGCCACGTACAGAGGGAAAATAAGTACCAAAAACTTCACAGTTATTACTGAACTGTGGGATTAAGTTTTATGTCTCGAAGTGGCTACAGCTTTCTGTCCAGGACTATTTCACAAAGAAGTCTACAGAAAATGTGTCCTTCTGCCAATTCAGTAATTCAAAATTCAGAAAGTATTTCCTTCCCTCCTGCAGGAATACACGGTATGTTATTCCCCCTACCTCCAAGTTTAGTCATCCAGTTCACAAGACCATGCTGGGAAGACATGAATTAAACCCAAAATTTTTTAAGAGATTTCCAAATTTAACTACTTTGTTTTTTTTCATACATACGAAGTATGTATATATTCATAAAGACACATTTATCACTAATTACAGCTGACTATACAGACATCTTTCCCTACCATCTGCCTATTATACTGTATCGGAGACATGCAAGTGTATATAAAATAGAGGAAACCAAACATTAACTTTTAAAACCATGCTTACACACCAATTTTTAACGTTATTTTGAACACACAGCTTAATTCAGATAAGGACAGCCTGAAGACTGAGTATAGGACAGATGTACCCTACATTAATTCAGCCTGTGCTTTACACAGACAGGATAATGTATTGCCCACACAGAACACAAATTGCTAGAAATTATTTTAAAAGGTATTCAGGCATGCCAACAATGTGTCTTCACTGATGATGAGCAACCCAAAAAACAAATCTGAAATTCTGAGAAGTAAAACACTAGTTGAAAAAGCCTTTAAAGAGAGGGAAGTAGCCAGATCTTGCTGTGAAGAATTCTACCAGCACTAACTCATTTGCACTGCTACATTTTGTGATACGCAAGAGCATAAATTGAACTAAGCCACACATAAATACAACATTTACATCAACAGAATACATTTCAAGAGAGTTATTACAACAATAGTGTTCCTAGAACTGTTCACCCCTGAATATGAAAGGAGATGACTGACACGTTCACGAATAACTTTCATCTACGTGTGAGAAAAACGCTGACAATGGTAGATGAGGAGACAAACTCAAAGCAAATCCAAAAATCCCAACTCAGACTGGACTAGAGGATGTGGAAATACAGGGTAGACGGTCTCATGAGGTCAAATTTTGGAACTCATGACTGCCTTTAACAGGAAACTTTACACTGCCACAAGCCTTCACATTGTATTACATCTTAGGCTGCCCTGTGTAATTCTGTAGACAACCCGCACCTTAAAAAAAAAGCCATCAACCATTCCTGCTCCCTCCCTTCCCTTGGCAATTATTCCTCATCACGCTCAACCGAGCCAGAATAATTCTAAAAAATACAATGGATGTAAAATAACCAAGTGTGAATCTGGTCCAAGCCTCACGGGTTAAAAACAAAACACCCCCTGAAAAACTCCAACCAAGACCTGACAGAATCTGGAAAAGTATCACGAAATTGATGGAAAGGGTAACTATCTTAGGTGTTAGCAGCTCTAACACTGCAGCTTTGTAGCTTTATTTAAAATATACTAATTGCACTGAAAAGATAAAATACGGACATTTGGCTCAATCTATGCCACAACATTTTGGTAAACACCTCTCTCCTACACAGAATGGCACCATTTTCCATTAGATTAAATCACCAGATCACACCAAAAACGAGGGGAGAATTGAAGAATCTGAGCTTGAAGGTGATTAACAGCACAAAACTCATATACCTTATGCAGGTTTTAAACAGCCTTTTAATACCAGGATGCATAGAGTACTTGATATATGAGAGATCATCCACTGATCTGATTAGAACAAAACAAGGTGGTGTGGGAAGAAGAAAATTCACAGGTGTAATAATGTGTAACAATCCAGGTGCCTTTTTTCCTATTTTTTCCCCACGCCGTGCTCTTGCTCACCCTTAAGGAGGAGATGGGGGTGGGTAACACACACGAGCACCTGCGCATCGTCCGTCTCCTCCCACGGGCATCAAACTCTTCCCACCTTGCCACCAGCACTGCACGAAGTTACAGCCAATGCCTGACGAGTGTATTGCTTTAGCTGTTCATTCCCATGTTCACGTTGGGGAATTCGTGTGCCTTAACGTTAGGTAATAGCGATCAGCATTTTAAAAAGTGAGCGTTTTAACAGCGATACATCAGAAATACAAATTCGAATCTAAAACTGAGTGAATAATATTAATATTAAATTTTAACCACTGAGCTCTTTCTGCAATGTAATTTAAAACTTCAAACCTCAGAGCTTACTAGGGGCGGAATTACCTCGACAAATAACGCACAAGTTTAGTTCTTTTACCGGCCAGCACTCGGGGCGCACACACGGTGTGGGGCGCGCTGAGCAAGCCGCCAGGACGGGGCTGCCACAGGCGGGAGAAGCCCCTCACAGGCGGGCTCTGGAAGCCCAGCTGAAGGCTGGGAACGGCCGAACAGCGCCGGGGACCCGCGGGCGGGTTCTGGGGCACGGCACCGCCACACTTCACCCGAGCACAACTCCGGCTGAAGCGCGCCCGCCGGGGCGCAGGCTGAGGGCGCCTCAGCTCCGCGGGGCCGGACAGAGAGCGCGTCCCTCCCCTGGCCGCCCGCAGGAGCCGAGCGAGCACCTGAGGGTGTTCCGGGCTCGCCTGCCGCTCCCCGCCGGTTATCCCGCGTCGGAGAAGCGGCTCTGATCCCCAACGCCTCCTCTCCGGCCGCAGCGGGCGCAGCTCGTTCCCCTCTCCCTCAGGCGCCGAGGGAACGCCGGCGACCCCCGCACGGGCAGCGGCTGCTCCGCACCGCCGCTACTCCGGCACGGAGCCGCGGGGAGCTTCGCTGGGTGTAAGAAACAAGCCGCAGCCGCCCGGTTTGTTTGGTCACACAGCCCCGCAAAGGGACGGGCGCACTCACCGGCACTCCAGCCGCCGCCGCCCCGCCCGCTGCCCGGCGGTGCTGCCGCCGCTCCGCGCTCCGCCGCTGCTCTGCCGTCTCAAGCTGTGCTCGGCTCCTCTGAGCCTCGCTCCACCCGGGCACTGTCCCCGCCCCGCCCGGTGCCCGGCGGTGCTGCCGCCGCTCCGAGCTCCGCCGCCGCTCTGCCGTCTCGAGCTGTGCTCGGCTCCTCTGAGCCCCGCTCCACCCGGGCACTGTCCCCGCCCCGCCCCGCCCCGCCCCGCCGAGCGCTCCCGCCCCCGCTCCGCTCGGCATTGTGGGGCTTGTGGTCGCCCAGGGTGGACTACGAGCCCCAGGGCCCCGCGCGCGGTTCCGGACAACGCCTGGTGTGTGGTAACACCGCGGATCTTCCTTCTCCTCCTCCTCCTCCTCCTCCTCCTCCTGCTCCTCGCGGGCGCTTCCGGCGCGGCGGCGGCGGCGAAGCCCCTCGGGAGCAGCGGGGGCTCGGCGGGCCGGGGCAGGTGAGGTGCCGAGCCCTGCCTTGCCCGGCTCTCCGCGGGCTGGACGCGGGGCTCGCCGCGCCCTCCGGGGCTGCGAGAGGGGCGGTCGAGCCGCCGTCGGCACCGCGGCCGGGCTGAGGAAGCGGCCGAGGGCGGCCTCGCCGTGCGGGGAAGGTGCGCGGGGTGTCCCTTCCTCTCCCGGCCGGGCGGTGACCTCTTTCCTCCGGCCCTGAGGCGCCGCCGAGGGCTTGTCCTTCTCCCCGCCCTTCCCGCGGCCGCGGGGGTTGGGGCCTGGCCCCGCTCCGGGGTTCCCGGCCTGGTGCTGGTTCCCTCGGCCCGGGCCCGGCAGGCGCAGGCCCGGATGTGTTTTATTTTTGTGTGTATTATTTTTAGCTCGTCCTCTCGGAGCGGAGCGCTGTCAGGTGGCTGCGGCGGGCAGGGAGAAAGGGCACCTCGGCTCCTTCCCCCTTCCTGCGCCGGGGGAGGTGTAGGTTGAACATTAGGGAGAAATTATTCACAGAAACGGTGATTAGACATCGGAATGGGCTGCCCTGGGAGGTGGTGAAGTCACCGTTCCTGGAGGTGTTTAAGGAAAGGATGGACGTGGCATTCGGTGCCATAGTCTGGTTGACAAGGTGGTGTTTGTTCAAAGGTTGCACTCGATGATCTTGGAGGTCTTTTCCAACGTAACTGATCCTATGATTCCTTCTCCGCAGAGCCCCCCGGGCTGTGCCCGCTTTAGGGACTGAGCAGTCAGGGGAGGTGTTCGTGTCCCATTAAGTTGCTCACTGAACTGGTGAGTGGGGTTGGTGTCCTTCCTGTAGCTCGCACACACTGGGTGGCTGAAACCTTGCGCTGTTCCTGTTATCAGAGGAACTAATTCTCCTCTGATATTTGTTTATACGTTGGAATGTATTTTTGTCCCTTTGGAGCTGTGTCATACCTGTTAGTGTTTGATAAAGTAATGGCTTCACTTTCACATTCCCAGAGAGGTGAAAAAGAGAAACGAGGATATGTTGTTGTGGTTATATATTCCGACATTCACGACCTGTTTCAGTTGTGCTGTATAACAGTTTTAGTGTTGCTGACTGGTGGAACTGGAGCACAGGCTGTAGGGTCTCATGTGAGACACAGACTGGGTGTATTAGGACAGATTAAATCACTTCCATTTTGAAGTCCAGCAAAAAAACACAGACTAATTATAAGCCTGACTTCAGGCTAGGCTTGGGTTTTGTTTTTTAAGTTGATATGGTTCTAAAAATAGACATCTTGGATTTATCACAGGTCTGTGTCATTTCTGAATTAGTCATAGAACTGCTCTTACAGTAATCAAATGCATAAGCAGTTCTGCTTTGTCAGAGTGAATTTTACTGCAGGTGACGGTTAGACCTGTGGAGATCTTTGAAAACTGTATTTTTGTTCTAGTGAGAGGCATTCAAAGACACTTTCCAAGCTTCAATGCTGTTTGCTGGTGACATTCCTTTTATTAACTCTTCAGTGAAACTATTTGGTGTAAGAATCAGTAGGATATAGAATCAGTTCAGTAGGCTGCCTTTTAAGTTTCTTGTTATCCTTGCTGATTTAAGATATAGATTGTTATCTTAACCATTCGATCTGTATGCTAATCCCAGTGAACCCACCCATACCGTGTTCTCAGTTTTAAAAAGAAGGAAAGTAATTCTGTATCTGAAGCACAAAGCTTTGAAGCTTTGTATCACATAATCTAAGTTGTACAATGGGAAATAATTGCAATTGATAATTAAAATACGGTGGAGGTAAAGTAACATCTGACCAAAAAAAAAGAAAAAAAGTGCTGGTTTGGGTTTTTTTTTAATTCAAGTGACCATTAGTGACAGAAACAGAGTTACCAAGGTATATGTGGGGTGTGTACATAGTTAAAAGAGCATATTCTGCAATTTTTTTTTTTACTTCCATCAACTTTGCAACAGCAATTAGTAAATTACCTAAACTCCCTCCTCCCTTGCACATTGGTCTTACATTTTGATTCAAGCTCTGCCTCTGAATTCAGAAGGAATTTATGCTGTTATTTCCCTTCCCCCACTCTTTCTTCCTGGATTTGAATGAGTTTTTCTGGTAACTCAGGGATCTCAGATCAGGTTAAAGGTGAAAGCTCTTCTTGAATCCTCACTGCGAAAAGTGGAGCAGAGCCTCTTGGCAGGAAGGCAGTCTTTTGTAGCAGCACTGGAGCTGTCATTTTTGCTAGAAGCCAACCATTGAAATAATAATATTTGTAATCACTGCCTTGGGCCTTGTTCCTCTGTAGTACTTTTCTAAGAAATAATATGAATGTCTAAGCACTTACCAGATCTAAGGTAGATGGAGCCTGCAGAAGGGAATAGAGACAACATCAGTGCAGAGGTAGATCAGCTGATGGCAGAACTGAAACCCTGCCAATTGATACCAAATGTTTCTGTTGGTTTAAAACTTGAAAAGTTGAAGTCATGAAAGTTTTTGCTTTAAGCACTGCTTTAGAAGATTGCCTTACACAAACGCCTTTCTTTGATTGAAATCTTGCTCATCCTCAGCCTGGCCTAGGAGCAGGTGTGGATTTGGGAAGATCCTGCCTGCTGTAGTTACGTGGTGATGGTTGTGCTCTTACTGAGCAGCTCTGCAGTTCTCCTTCTTGATTTAAGTGCGTGACCAAAAGTCCGTCAGTAAATGACACACATTAGAGAAAGCAAATCGTCACCTTAGACACTGATAACAGTTGTTGTGCATTTGGGAAGTGTGGTGGTTTGTGCCCTTTTTGGCTTACAGGAAGTTTAATGTAGGGGTTGAGGTTTTGGGTTTTTTTCTGCTAAAGTTCAGTTGAATGATTTAAAATGTCATCGAGTGGCTATGGGGGAATAGGTCTGTCAAAGAACCTTTCCAAATCTATTCCTCATCTAAAATATACCAGTTCTCTCGGTGTTTGCTGACTGGCTGGGATCATATTTTAGTGCTGAGACTTAAAGGTTACAATGTAAGATTTATCCTGACAGTGAAAGCACATATTCCATGTTAGTGCGTCTCTCGGAATGCAGCCTGATGTGTTTGATGGGTCAAGACTGAGTAGTCAGGGTTGTATTAACTGGTATTTTAGCACAGTTGACAAGTCTAGATTCTCTTTGAATTCCCTGGATCATTCTGTACATTTTCTCCCGGGATTCTCACTGCACACCCATAGATTTGGATCTCTGGGGTCACTGTAACAAAAAGGAAGATCAGGCTGACACTCGGTGTAATATTTGGCAGTATCCTGCTGTCTTCTCCTCATCTGCCCCCTCAGACCAATTAACAAGTTTGGCAGCACAGTGACACCTTTTATACATCTTACAGCAGTTTTCCAGGATTTTCTGAGCTGCACCACTCCACCGTGCTGTCCTAATAAATCACCTTCTCATGGAATCTTATTCCACCTTTTTTGAGAATGTAAAAAAAACCAGATGACAGATGAAACTAGGGTAAACTCGTCTCAAAGAAAAGGCTCTTTTGAGATTGGAGGAACTGAAGTTAAGCTGTTACAAGACACTGTCATGAAGTCTGGCAGCTGTGCAGAGCTGCTTTTGATCACATCCTAAAAGAAATGCTGAAAGTTCCTCCTTGCTGCATGATAATGTGCATTAAACGTTGGCTTGAGTCAGGCCATTTTGAAGGTTAGTGGACTTGCTGGTAGTTGATCTAAATAACAGAACAAAACCTTCAGTTTTCATGGGGATTTGGTCCCTAATCAGGATTGAGACCTTCTTCAAGGATATTTGGATGTGATTTAGTGCAGCTATTTAGTCAGACAAACTGACTTCCAGTAACACAATGAACACAGAGTTTTTGTGAAGATAATTATTCTTTCTATTTAACACTAGCAAGGACTGAAGTGAATAAGTTACATCCAACAGATGTGAAGTTGAGTCCTAACAGTAAATAGTTTGAGAATTTTAGCAGTGAGATACTTCCATGACACTGTGATGCTTCCTAGTCTTGGAAAATAGGAAGAGTTCTGAAATAGTGAACAAGCAGTGTGATATATGGAATATATTTCTTTTCATACCTTGGCAACAAAAGCATTTGATGTTCTTAAATATTTCTTGTGTGCGTGTATATATAAATCCACCTCCTCAGTTGCAGAATTGGTATCCTTTGTGTTAATATAAATCCAAGTGTTGTATTTTTTTTTTGAAGAGTGTCACCGTCTGGAAAAGAGGTAATAGATAATGTATAATTGTTTTTATATGAAGGTTTTAACTGTACCATGGATTAGTAACAATAGCTTATGGCTCTTCAGGAGAAAATGAGTTCTTCATGGTAGCCCACAGTGTAATAGGTTTTCATCATCATAAAAATCCATCATTTCACTTAGTATTTCCTTTTGTGTGTGTGTGTGGATACTGCTAACCCATAAAAACAAAGTAATTATATCTAATGGCAATTTTGTCCTTTTTCGCCCTTCTTCCTGTGATAAAAATCTTTTGGGTAGAGCAGAACAATGTTCAGTGACCTGATTTAACTATTTTAAAAACTTACTCTGAGAATACAGATAAAAACCTGCAGTAAATTAATCTGGTAATGCAAGTGGTGCTTGTCAGATGTGTGAGCGGATATTTACTGAACTTCCAGAAACGAGGAATTAAACAGCAACACAAACAGATCTCCATCCAGCAGGGAACACACATGGATAGTAAATGGGACAGCTTGTACCTGCAGTAGGGAGTGAAAACTTGTTCAGACAAGTTCCCTCCCCCCATGTGAGCAGACCTCGCATGAATTTATGTAACTGAAACAAGTTCTTGGAAAAACACTCAAGTTTTTGAGGAATGATGAATATCCACTTGTATTCTTCCATGTTCTTGACAGCTCTGAAATACCAGGGGTGGGTGATAAAGTCGTGAGACCCCTGATTTTGGCAATTCCATCTGTGTGGATGGATTTCATCCATCCAGACCCCTTTCTGAAGTCTCAGGAATCCTGTTCTGGGGCTGGAGGAATCAGCTCATCTGTGGCTTGTTGAGGTTGGAGCAGCAAGAGAAACAAAGATGAGGTTTTGCCATAAGCAGTCACAAGACTTGTATAAAGTTTTTACTGTAGTCATGTTTAATTTTTCTTCAAATTTTACTGTTCACAAGCTCAGGTGAGATATGCACAGTGTTTGTAGTCATCTAAGTCTTCTCTGTGCTGACCATAATCAGTAGCAAATTTCCTTTGTGTAAGTATGGCTAAACAAGTATATATCTGCCCTGGACAAAAAATACCTGTTCTTCTGTTCGAACAGCCTGAAGATCTTTAGCCAGTGCAGAGCATAATGAGGAATACGGCTTGAAGAAATACCTTGGCATGTTCTTAACCTGTTCATACTCCCAGGAAGTGATTCTGATTGCTGGAGTAGTTTCTGCTGTTTCTTATCATTTCACTCTTTTCACTTCTTACTAAAATATCAATAAATTACACAGACATGCAAATACCTGGTGTCTGGAGCTTGCTGGCAGACAAAAACCCTCCTCTAGTGCATTAAATACTCCAAGCAAATCTAAAAATTAAAACTGTTAATATCTTTCTTTTTATCTTTATTCCTAACTTGGACTTCAGGTCTTTAAACTCAATTATGCCATATAAAATATTGTAAAAGAATCTGATGAGCAGAAAATATAGCAGGCTGGAACAAGGGGTTTTTATCAACTATAAGGTGACCTTTTTTCTTTTCCACGTAATTTCTGGGTCTGAGCAGTGATCCTTCCATGTTGGACTGGGTGGAGAACTTCCAAAACAGAGGTTCAGTTACTGGAACAATAATTTTCCATCGAGTTAACAGAGCTGGTGACACACCCTGAGTGGAAACATGACTTCAGCTTATATAAAACCAAAGATGCAGTGTTCAAATTCACATGGGTGGAAAGCAGGCACTGATGTCCAGCAGAATCACAGCTTGATGCATGTGCAAAAATATGGAGTATTTATAGGTAGTTTTAATAGTCACAATGCATCTGGATGAGGTTTGGGGTTGCAGCATGTAGTGCTTTCCAGGCTTTCTCTGGATGGGAGTTGTCAGGAGCCTTATGCTGCTGCCTGTGAGTGGTGGCAGGATTTTTGTAAATATCACATAAAATCCCTGCTTTCAGGAGAATCGATTCCGTAAGAACTTGAAGGAAAAAACCACTTGTGTTAGCACCTTTTCTTTCAAATAGTCACTTAATAGATTTTAGTCAGGGTTTTGAAGTTACACCAGGTGGTCATTCCATGTTTACTTGACTCGTGTCCTAAGAAATCCCTGGTTTTGAGGCAGTAAAACTCACGTTGACCTGTGCCTTGTCATTTTTAGAAACTGTCCCTCACGAGCATTTGTAATTGTGTGTTTGTTTTCTCTTTTCTCACACACCCTAAGGACAATATATTTTCCAAGTTCTTCAAGTATTCTTGCACAACGAGGAAAAAGAAGAGACATTTCAGTGAATGAGGAGTTTTTTGCTTCTATAGTGTTTTCCTTGAGAAGTGGCTCTTTGAATGAGGATGACAATGGAAGAGATGAAGAATGAAGCAGAGACCACTTCTATGGTTTCCATGCCTCTCTATGCTGTTATGTACCCTGTCTTTAATGAGGTGAGCTCCAGTTTGCCTTGGAAGGCAATAATCCTCTTGATTTTGGGAAGTGTGGCCACAGTAACAGGTCGTTCACCTTGTGAAAGCTTTGTCTAACGCATTTCTCTGTCTGCATGGTTCCACCCTTCTTGCCATGAATACTGTTTCATGCTCATTAAAGGTTGCTGGTTATCTTGGTCCTGAGCTTTTTTCTTACCTTTAACAGAGGATTTTCACCAAAATGCCAGCTCTGGTATTCTATGGCAGGAAATAGCACGCAGTCGAACCTGTGAACAGCTTGGTGCATTTTAATTTTACTGCTAATGATTATAATTTAATAGGATATTTGTTTTTCTGTGAGTATCAGAGATTGTCAAGATGTTCTCAAAATCTTCTGTCAGACTTCTGCTGCAAAATACATCCAGCGATTTTTGTTTTCATTTGGGGGGAACTCTTTCCTTTGGGATTAATTTTATAGTATCTCTGAAGTGAGACCAGTAATTTGAAAGCTTCTGTCAATTCCCCTTTCCATTCTGCTTTATAGGGCAAGGTGTGATTACTTGACTTGTTTTGTTCTGATAACAACAGAATTGCTAATAATTAATTCTAAATTTTTATTGCAGCTAGAAAGAGTAAATCTGTCTGCAGCTCAGACACTGAGAGCAGCTTTTATTAAGGTGAGAAGTAACTTGCATTGAAAAATGGTTGTTTCAAAAGTAAGCTGTGTATGATGAAGCTAAAAGGTCAGCTCTCTTGTTTCTTTGTCTTTTTATCAAAGACTTCATCCTTGATCCAGCAGTCTAAAAATAAAGTGGACAATTGCGTGAACCCTAACTTTGAGATGACTGCAGGTGTCTTGAGTAGAAATCTGAATGAGCAATTTTAAACAGACTCTTCTCTTGTCCATGTAGAACAAAAGCTTAAATGAGGGAATAAATAATAAACTTAGTCTAAAATCATCAAGATTTGTAGCATTGGTGCTCATGAGCAATAGGCACATGGCAGACTTTGAAACTGGTTTACAAAGTGAGCAGTAATGGGATTTTTTTGTGGGTGAGGGTAGGTTCAATGTTTGTGTAGAAATCCAGCAGTAAATGAAAAAAAAAAGATTCCTTTAACTTTTCCATTGTATTCCTAAAGAGTGGCAATAGAGATACTCCTTTATACTGCTTTATTGAAGTGGTGATCTTTTGAAATATTGGAACAAAATAATTGCAGGTATGACATGTCTGAGCTGTGCAGCTCTGTGATACCTCCCTGTTCCTGCACTTAAATCTAAATGTACCTTGATGGTCTTAAGTCTCAAATAGAGCTGCTTCGAGTGCGGGTTGGTTTTGTGTTTTTTCACAATTGGTGGTAAGGAGCTAAGCTGGGTGCAGATAATGTTAAATGGAGATGTTGGTAAAAATGGTAGTGCCAGCTAAAAAGCCCAGCCAGGCTCATTTTTATTCCACACGGAGCAGTTTTGTGGTAGCAGCACAGGTAGTGTGAACAGCTCCAGTGTTAGTCCAGCTCTTCACTTAGATATGTCATCAATCAAAAGCTGGGGTTTTTCTCAAAGAGCAATTCCCAGATGATGTCTGAGCATATGATGTGATTCATGAGAGGCACATTTATGAAATGTCGTGGGGAAGGTGGGGGAGTTGCACCTGTGCTGGAGTGAATTAAATTCCAGGGGATACAATACCTTTGTCTCAAAGCTTGGTGTTTATGAAAATATAGCAGGATAGAGACATTTATTAACACCTTTCTTACTCAAATTAAAATGAGTGCAAGGGCATATTGGAAAAGATATTTATACAAAATCAGTGATGTAGTCAAAGACAAATGAATTTTGTAGTGGAAAAACGTTTTTAATGTAATCTACTGGTCTAGAGCCATTAGACTTTCAAAGTTTCTAGCAATATCTGAAGCAACTTACATGAAAATCTGCCTTTGTGCTTGCAATGTCCAGGTCTTGCATATTTAAGAATATAAATTTTCTCTGCTATACAGGCTGAAAAAGAAAATCCAGGTCTTACACAGGACATCATCATGAAAATTCTGGAGAAAAAAAGTGTGGATGTGAATTTCACAGAGTCTCTGCTGCGTATGGCAGCTGATGATGTAGAAGGTAATAAATCCTATGTTAAATAACTGTATTTTTAATTACACTGTTAACTAGGAACATGCAATTCTCTATTTCTTTGTTTTTCTTTTTTCAGAAGAGATAATTTGCTGCTTAGTAGAATTTTTTCAGCATGGTAGAAGAATATTTGTATTTTTGAATACCACTACTGGAGAAATTAAATCTCCCTGAACACCATACTTGACTAATAAGAGAAAGAAAGAAAACAAATGAATGTTTAGAACTATGTTTTTATGGGTGCATAGTTCATCTTTTGCAGTGCTAACAACCAGGAAAAGGCAAATATGGAGTATAATATCCTCTTTTTTTCCCCTGCTTCAAATTAAAAGCAGCAGTTACACTGTCACAGGAGGAGAATATACTGTCGGCTTTAAGTTATTTTAATACTGAATTTGATGACTTTAATGTCTCAAATAAAGTCAGATGGGCTCTTTTTCCAGCATGCAGTAATAAAGGGATTGTTGCCCTGTCCTGATTCACGCAGGGTTTATTCACTGCACTTCTCTGGTCATGGCAGTTTCTGTGCTGTTCACCTTCAAATTCACCATGGCAGTCCTGGTGCATTTTGTGTCGTGTTTTTAGGTGTCATTACAGACTTGAGGACAAACTAATGGTGGTTTTGAATGTGTTCTTTTTGCCAGAGTATATGATTGAAAGACCTGAACCTGAATTCCAAGATCTTAATGAAAAGGCACGAGCACTTAAACAGATTCTTAGTAAGATTCCAGACGAGATCAACGACAGAGTGAGGTTTCTTCAGACAATCAAGTAAGTACAATATGATGGATTTTTCTGCAGATGGAGAGGTCAAACTTCTTGTATTTAGGCCTGAATGTTGAAAATGCTGTAGGAGATGTAGCAGCATTGTTCCCATGGCAAGAGAGCCTGATCCCACTTAGAAATGATGAGGATGTTACTTGACCAAACTTGCTGATTCCTAGGCTGAATTCCCAGGACGCTGCTCTGGCTCCCTGCATTGCTCTCCTACATCATGTCTGACACTTGCTCTGCTTGACTGCTGGGAAGGGATTANCTGTCTGACACTTGCTCTGTAGAGACTGCCCTAAGAAGTGCTTGACTGCTGGGAAGGGATTAAATTCCAACATTTCATGGGATCTCCTAAGGATATTCACATTCTCTTTTCCTTGCCCAACAGGGACATCGCAAGTGCAATAAAGGAGCTTCTTGACACAGTAAATAATGTCTTCAAGAAATACCAGTACCAGAACCGGCGGGTACGTGCACCAGCTCTTCATCCAATATTCCTAATAGCAAAGGAGGAGGCATCCTTTGCATCAAAGGATGAGTAGGAGAGCTTAGCTGGTCACTGACACCATGCTTTAACAACAAAGTTGTTGTATGATAGGTCTCAGGAGTTTTATAGAAAGAAAACAATTTCTCTTTATTTCTTCTAAAAAAAAAAACAACAAAATTTTTATTCCCGATGTAACATTAATCAGTTTTCTGATCAGTTTACCCTCAAGGTTCTCACTGTACCCAATATGCGAACTAAGACTCTGCTCCTGCTGTTTTTGTTTTCATAGGCACTTGAGCACCAAAAGAAAGAGTTTGTAAAATACTCCAAAAGTTTCAGTGATACTCTGAAAACCTATTTTAAAGATGGAAAGTAAGTATGCTTTTGTCCTGTTGGTTTTGTCTTGTTGTTTTGACAATTTACATAATGAAAGGCTTTGCTGACTAACAGGAGAACAGGACAAGCTTTGGGGTGTAAGCTGCCTTTTTTAGGGCTTGCCTAATTATTTCCTTACCTGTGTCCTCTCACTACCAGGGCTGCTTTAAAATGCTGTTTCTTTTGTAATGCCTTTGAAGAAAGGGAAATTTGTTAAATACACCACCATATAACACCTATGTGCAGTGTTAGTTTTGAATTTGAATATGAGAATTTAAATTTCCTGGCCCTGTGTGGGTTTTCTCAGTGTATATACAAGGACAAAGAAATTACGAATTTTTTTATTGAGAAAAGTAATTTACCTATTTGAAGTATCATTTGCAAACACGAAACATCTGCGCGGTGTTCTCTTTGATTTACATTTTTATTGGCCTTTCTTTATAGACCCTCACAGTGCTCAGAGGTATCTGGAATGATTCAGCTGAATCTTTTTCTAGTTGAACATTTCAGCCTTCAAACTGAGGCTTTTTCCAGGCCTTCACCTTGGGTTTTGAAGTCACTGTTCCTGTATAATTCACTGTGGTGATGCTTTTGGAAGTGGAGTGTGTCCCCCTCAGATTCTGACTGTACCAAAGTGATCTGTGTGCTGCAGTTTGAAAGATGAGAACAAACTTTCTCATCAGCTCTTGTTGAGCTTGGCAAAGACTGAGATCACCCAGGAGATGGTGCATTACTAAAGGAGAGAGAAGTCTTGAGACCAGCTGGGAATAAGATCCTGCTCCCATCAAAGCATTCTTGTTCTTCTCTCCTCTTACTGAAATTGGGGCCAAATTTGGTGATGATACCAAAATGAGAAGTTTAGGCCTTGCTAGCTTTGGTTCCTGGACAGAAGTACTGTGTGCTGTGGGCTTAAGCTTAAAGTGTGTTAGTTATTTGCAGTAGTGTAAGAAATTCCGTAAGGCTTTTATTTCCTATCCTTGGGAAATCAGGAGGAATTCCAAACTGCCTGAGCTGCACGTGCAGTGAGATCCCTGCTCCCCCCAGAAAGTAACAGCACTAAACACAAGTCAAGCTCAGATGTCACTACTGAGCTGAAAAATTCGTGACCCCACACCTTTCTTAGCAAAAAGAGAACTAAAATAGTGTGTTGCTGTCACATGTGCACATTTAGTATTCCTTAAGGGAAGAGTTGCCAATTCTGAAATTCCTGGGGGATGAAGAGCTCAGCTTTGAAAAGGTGTTTAACAATCAGAGAGTCAGAAAATGGCTGTGACCTTAAAGATCATCTGGTTCCAAGCCCCAGTCATCTGCTCCACGTTTTTCCCTTCGTTATCTGGATCCCAGAACGAAAGGATTGAGATGTCAGTGATGATCGAGAGCCAAATTCTCTTTAAATTCCTGCCAAATCAACACAGCCTTTCTGGGATTAGCTATGCAAATGAGGCTGGCTGGCTGCCAGCGGGGAGCTTCAGGTAGGTCAGCACAGGGTGGAACATCGCTGTGCTTCCAGTCTGCCAAGCCTAGGTGCCAGTAATGCTGGGTTTATCCAAAGCCGTGTTTCTAGAAGTGTCTGAAGCCATGTTCTTCTCTTTCCACAGGGCAATAAATGTGTTCATAAGTGCCAACCGACTAATTCATCAAACCAACTTGATACTCCAGACCTTCAAAACTGTGGCCTGAAAACTGTATATGTTGAGAGTTGTACTTTTCAATGGTGGATAGGGTACCTTTATATGTAAATTTTAAAGTTTTGACTGTATAAATTATCAGCCCCTCTCGAGGGGCCTAATGCAGGATTTTGAATGGGATTATTGCCATCTTACACCATATTTTTGTAAAACATTGTAGCTTAATCATAATCTCACAAAAAAGATTTTGCATCACTTTTTGCTATTATCATTCTTTTCAGAATTATAAGCCAAAAGAATTTACGCCTTAATGTGTCATTATGTAACATTCCTTATAAGAATTGTAAATATTTGGTGTTCTGTTTCTGACATTTTAACTTGAAAGCGGAAAACTGCAAGATTATGTATTTAACAATATTGGTGGCAAATATTCAATAAATAGTTTACATCTGTTAGACTGTCTTTTTGTATGTGAACAAAAGTGCATAACTCATCTTTCTAGAACTGCAGAACATTCATTCAATAGAAAAAAATAATTAAAATTATTTGGGTGCTTAAAGCTACCAGGAGTTCAAATCAGTGTAAAATGAGGGGTTTTCCTTAAAACTGAGATTTTTGGCTGTTACCTAGACCAGAATATCAGAATAATTATATTAAAATGTCTTTGAGAAAGTAATAAATAAACCCAGAAGTGAGATGTGCTTTTGTTTTTGATAGAAATTAGATCTCACTTCTTTCTTAGTCTTCTATTGTTGGTGAATTAACAGGTTTTTTTACTCCTAGGCTATTCCAAGGTTTGGAGCACAGGATTGTTTGAAATATATGCAGCAAAGGTTGAATTTAAACTATTCGGATAAGGGGGTTTGAATTTGTCCCCTTTGGGAGGGAGGAGGATTGGAGCTAGAACTCTTCCAGGTAGCACTAGTGATATCTATACTATGCATGCCATAAGGCAACTTTGTTTTTTCAGGGAATTGAAATCATGTGAGACCTCGACTGACAAACCTTGGCTGTGTAGATGGTTAAGAGCTGCTGCTGGACAGGTGGAAATTTTCTCTTTGTGGTTTCCTGGTGATGTTTCACGAGTTCTGACGAATCTCTCGCATGCCCCTCGGAAGTGCACCTCGAGCTGATTTGGAAATAGAATAAACCTCTGGAAGTTTGCAGAATCTGTGGCCATAACTAGGAAGTTTAGGGAAGAATGTGAAGCGGCTTCTGAAGCTGCACAAGCTGTGGCAGGAGGAGCACTCCAGGCTGAAAGAGCACAATTGCTACAGAACTATTCCTTGTTTGGCTCTAAATGGTGAAGAAGAGGTACCTCCAGATTGTCTGGCACACTGGCCTGGTGCTGTACTGCTCATCTGGGGCAAGTGCCTTATCCCAGGTACAACAGCTGGGTCCTTGCGTTTGGTCATCTGCTGAAAGGATCAAAAAGTTGGGAAATGCAAACTGCAGCCTCCCAAATAGCACTGGATGTTCTGCTGTCTACTCGTGCATGGAATTGTTTCCTTGATGAGAGCACTGACTGTAGTGAAATAGAACAATGTGAAGGAGAGTATTGTGTAAAAATGAGTTCTTTGGGAATGTATGTTGTGCAATTTTTGGTTACACATAGAGCTATGAGCAGGACATGGTCCTTAAAGCTTGCTGCTCAGCCTGTTTCTGTTCTGACCGTGGTGTCTTGTGTCCTTAGCAAACTGAGCTTAAGTAGCGTGGCAAAGGGATGCAGAATCAATTTATAGTTAAAACTTTCTGGTATTTCTTAAAGCTTGGCCTGCTGAACTGTCATTTCTTGGCAAGAGGTAGAAGAGCAGCAATGTTAGAGCTGACCAAATTAGAGTATGGTTTAATTTGCATCTTTGCATTCTGTAAGTAAAAGGGTTGAGTAGTCTTCCTTGTGGATGATGCTCGCTGAAGTCATAGCTCCAAAGGGCTTCGTGAAGATCAGTCAGGGAGAAGGAAGGGAAAGGCACCTGGAGTTTGTGACTCTTCATCTGTCTTGAAAAGTGTTTGGTACTGGGGAGGCTGCAGCAGTCGCTGTAGGGAGAGAGAAACGCAAAAGATTGGGTTCTATTTTATGACCTGAACCTGATTCCCATAATATTCTGAGATTTCTCTATTTTCTTGGATTGAGCAGGACGCTAATTAGTGCTGGCAATCATTAGTTGAATGAGACCATGTTTATGTCTATGGGTGGTAAAAAATACATACGAAAAAACGATTTATGACCTGTGTCCCAAACAAGCTGCTGTGTTACGTCCTGCCAGTTGATTCCTTGTCAAATCAGAGGCTGTTTCATCAAGAAATGAACTGTTCCATTCATCAGTTCTTCCCAAAACCTTTATTGGGTAAAAGGTACCAAATACAGGGCTAAGCTTCAGGTTGTCTGGCCAATGTGTTCTGTTTTATTTATAACCTCATTGTGATTTCTATATGTTACCCTTAAAAGTAATGGACAATTATTCATTGTAATCAATGTCTGGTAATGGGAAAACTTGAAAACTGGTGTCTTCAGGTCACACTCTTCTGTTGTGTGCAGTGAATCCATATCTAGTGGTCTTACAAACCTTTCTTTTCCACTGAATATGAGCTGGGACATATGTCTGTCAAATTTTATTGTGGTTTTGCACTTTATTATTCAAGTTACCTGAGTAGCTAAAGATAAGTTTCTCTTAAGGATTTCTGATACAGCAGTTAGTGTTGCAAAATGCTCTTAGAAAATTTCTGCTGTGAATGTGGGTTATAACTGCTATGATAATGTTAACATACAGAAAACCAATCTAATAAACAAAATAAAACTTTGTATATTTGTTAATGAAGCAAAGAACCGTCTTAATCACTTGTTTTGATTTTCCTCAGCCTATAAAGAACTGAAGAAAAGCTTAGACTGGCTTGTTTCTGGCTGGAAGCTTTAATACTGATCCACAGATTTGTGTCCAAGTCTGTGAGATGTGCCAGGTGCCCAGCTCAGAGCAAGGTTTACCTTGAGCTGACACGAAGTGGTGAGTACGAAATCTCACGGTGTCCTGGTGTCAGAACTCCCGTGTGTTTTTGACAGGTGTCTCCAGCCAGCAGGAGCAGATCCTGTCAGTCTGGATTGAATATTTTTCATATGATCTTACCTAGATTACCACCGAAGTGCTCCTTCTCAATGTGCTTTTCAGGTCTTGCACTGTGTGTCCAGGGAAGCCTTGGTTGTTCTGCACGTGTTGCCTCTCCCTTTTACAGAGGCTCCCCTTCTCTCAGTGGGGTGAGGAAGGAAAAGAAGGTTGTCCAGACAAACTTGCCACAAATCTAAGCTTTAGATTGCTACATTTCTTTGGTTTCCCCTTCAGACTGGAATAATGTGGGCAACAGTAAGAACTGGATTGGGCACAGCAGTGATTATCCCTTTGGAGGAGGCCCTGGCGGTTCTGCCTGAGAATCTTGCTTTGCCGTGCTCAGGCTGGCTCATCTTCCCCCAGGACTCACCTTCTGGGGAGGTACTGCAGGCAGTTTGTGCTGGGAGGTGTGGGAACTCCCTGAGCTCTGCATAATCACCCTGGGCATTGGTGCACTTGGTCATTTTTCACTCTGCTCTTTTGGTTTTCCTCATGCACATCTGGGCAGATGTTGCTTCTGAAAGAGAACAGTAGGGAAGTGGTTCAGGAGCAGAGCCACTGCCTAGCAGCAGCCTTAAGAAGTAGGACTGAAAAGATGCTCCTGGATCATTTGGCTTCTCTTACAGAAGTGAAGAAGTACTGTAGAATGTTGGCCCTAAATCTGCCCAGTTCTATTTTAAAGCCAGCTTCTTTGTCCTCATTCCTCTTGTTAGATGTCATTTTAGAACAGTCTGAAAGAATAAAATAACCCTTCAAATATTGAAGTTTAATATGTGGCATAAATTTAATTTATGATGAATTCACTAACCTTGGCCACAACCAACTGTTCTTTTTCCCCCTTCTTCACTTAGTCCTGGGATGAATTGTGAACCACCGTGGGCTTCACTTCTTACAGATGCACAGTCCCAAGGGTTTGGACCTCTAAACATAACAAGGTGTTGGGCAATGCTAAATTTGCTCCTTTGAGGCGGAGACAAAACAATTTGTCGTGCTGTAACACAAGCTTGAATTTCGCTACAGAACTCATTGGTGCCGGTGAGGTGGAGGAGGGGGGTTTGGCTCACCTGGAGATGCCTGTGGAGGGGATGTCCCTTGGCTTCTCTGGCCCTCTCCTGCCCCACAGCCTGGCTGTGACGTAGACCTGGATGTCTGAGACAATGCAGGATGCTTCTCTCTAGGTTGGCTTGCTGGACTGCCTGAGCATTTTCTCCCTGACTTCTTGTTTTGCACCTTGTCCCCCTCGCCCCACCCAGGCCTGGCTGCTGTGACAGCTCGGGGAGCAGAAGGGGCTGAGCCAGCCCTCTGTCACATCAAGGACTCCTGCAGTGCAGGGGCCAACACCAGGACTGGCTCCTTGATGATCACCTGGGATCTCCTCCCCAGTTTATCATGACTGCATGGCACCTTCACAGCTGGTTTTGCCAGATCCGGCCAGGTACCTGGCTTTGATGTTCGTTTGAGGGTCAGGAGTGGAGCTCGGCAGCACTGGAGCTGCAGGGCTGTGAGTTTGGGCTGCAGTGCCACACCTGAGCACTACCAGAGTCTGTGACTGTATGATAATAAAGGGTTTTCTCTCTTTCCTCTCTCTGCCACCTTGCAGTGCTGCTTATCACCATGTGGAGAGCAGAAAGTGGCAGCACACGCAGCCAGAATCTGCAGTTCAGGAGTCGCCCATCCCAGAGAACGCTGTGTTGTTGGGGAAAGATCACTTTGCTCAGACAGCTTCAGTGAAAAGTTTGGTTACACTCTGCTGTTGCTGTTCCTTTGGGATTTGTTCTTGCTATTAAAGATTTATAAATCATGAGAATTCCTTTGTTAAGCAGTAACCAGAGGCGGCCTTGGGGAGAGGTTGAGTTGTTTTTGTGGGGACTGTCAGTGACACTTAAAGCACTGAGAGGAAGGGACATTAAATCCTTCCAAGAACCAAGAGGAAGGGAAGTTTAATTCTTCTCACTCTAGAGGCAGAAGGGTTCTACTTAGTGTATTCAAGAAGGAGAAGTGTTTTTCAGTGCTGTGATTCCATTACTGGTGACAAGGTAAGCAAAATAGATTTCCAATTGCTGATTTCTAATGCACCCTCAGATCTGCTGGATACACATGTGTGAATTTGCATTTGGTATCACAGTCAAAGGAGTGATTCCACCTGATGGATCGAATAATTTCGGAGAATATTCTGTACTATTTCACTAAGCTAAAAAGTATAAAACCCTATATCTAAATTAGACGTGTCTTTGACATTTTATTATTTCATAATTGTAACTACTAGACTTTCCATAGTAGGTAATTGCTTTTTTCCCTGGAGCTGCCTTAGTCTCCAAGGATAAATGATGGGTGAAATAGATGCCTGAGTTCCTGAAGTTTTAAAGTAAAGAGAATAAAGTATGAGCTAAAAGTATAATTCACTTAGTCTCCCTTCTTGCTGCTGGGTATCTAATCTCACATAGGGCCACAGTGAAAAATACTGTGAAAAAAATTAAAAGGAGACTGAGCTACAACCTTTAAGAAAATGCAGGCGCTTTCATGGTGAGTGAATTTCCTAATTAAAATGTTAATTGGAAGGATTTTGCCTTGCTTGTTGAGGAAAATTTGGTAACCATTTTGTCCCTGCTGTTTGCACAGCCGTGTGGTATTAATAATTCCGTGTGGTTCTCTACAGCTGCTTAATGAGTGACAAACAGAATTTTCTTAAGTGGTTTGGAATAGGAGAGCAGAAATTCCTTTCAAGGTTGTAATGCAGTAAGGATAATAAATATTGCCTGTGAAAGTTAAGAAGAAAACCTCACAGAATCACAGAGGTGATTAGGTTGGAAAAGAGCTGCAAGACTGAGTCCAGGCTGTGCCTGATCCCCACCTTGTCACCAGCCCAGGGCACTGAGTGCCACATCCAGGCATTCCCTGGACACCTCCAGGGGTGGGGACTCCACTCAGTCCTCTGGATCCGGACAGTCTCTGCAGTACCATATCTAGGTAAAATTCCCCTGCGATCCTTTAGCCCAGCCCCAGTATTTAGGGAGCCTGGGTGGAGTCTTGCCAGACTCAAATCTGATGCACTGTGAAGCCCCAGGAAGAGCCACGGTTGCTGCAGGTAATGGGAGAAAAAGGTCCCACCTATTCAGTAAGAATTGCAAAGTGTAAGGGGCAAAGAAAGCGTAATTGCCGCTGAGTTTTACCCGCCTTTTTTACATGACTTTAGATATAAAACCTAAAGGAAACATTTAACAGCAAGGCCTTGTGCAAGTCAGTATTTTTATTCGAATGAGAACTGAGCTGTTCTTTTCGAAACCAAATGTCTGCATTACCAAGACATAAAAGCTAAGTATGGGGGTTCTTTTTCCCCTTCCAGCAGAAGGAGAGACTTTTTTATCATGAAATACGAGCAATACCAGCTGCTGACGGTGCCAAAGTAAGTGAAGTTCAGCCTGTTGACCTCTTGCTATCTGGAGCTTTTTCTCATGAGCATGCAATAATGGTTCTGCAATTCCCTGCCAATAGAAGGCAGCAACTTGCATTAGCAGAGTAATGCTTGAGGAAAATAGAGCTGAGGTGTGAAAGCACCTGTTGTACTGGTGTCTGCTAGACAGGAATTCAACAGCAGGGCTGACACGCTGCAGTAATTAAGGATCAAAGCTACCCCTTGGCCAATTCTCATCTCCTCACGTGTCAGGTGTGATGGGGAATCTCATCCCAGGGCTTCCTGCACAAGGGCATGAAGCCCAGGGGAGCCCTCCTGGTGTTCTTGTGCTGTCTCTAGTGAGGGAGGAAAGCAAAAGCCCCCAGTCCGAGCTGGTGTTGCTTTATTTACCCCGTTCTTGGACCAAAACAAGCAGCATCCACATCCTCCTTGAAAGGAATGAGGGATTTCTCTTTACAAACAAACTGTGGGTCTGCTGGTAGATAAAATTAGCATTGAGAGGTAAAAGTAACAATGGGGAAGATTCCAGAGGAATTCCACTGATTAACACAAGGAAAAGACAAAAAAAGGGGGGTATACATTAAAGGAGGGTTCCGGGAAGTCTGTACCTCCCAAGTACCTCAGCCAATGGGGAAAGAGAGAGGGAAATGCGGCCAGGAAATTAGGATAAAAAGGAGGCTGCGTCCTCCAAAAATCTGAGAGACCCCATGGGGAACGCCCCATGGCCTCTCCCTTTATTTGAATAAAGTAACGGGACTCCTCTTTCTCCTTTTTGGACATAAACTTCTGGTGTTTGTGGATTAATTTTCCTGACATCCTCCACGTTATGTGGGCTGCAATTCTAAGCGGTAGAGAAGGATCAGATGCAAAAACCCCTCCTGACAGTGTATTTAATGGATTTGGTACAAAATCATCCTTTATTTCTACAGGCTGCGAATTTGACCCTCGGTGAAGCTCTGGGGGTGCTGGGCACAGGACTGGGGGCAGGTGGGCTGGAGAGTGTCTTGGGGTGATTCCATGACAATTCTGTATTCCCCATGGCCTGCTGGATCTCTGGTGAACCTTTAAATTGCAAAGGGGGCAGAGAGAAGCCGAGAGAACTCTTCAAAGCGGCCAGCTTGACCTTGCATCTAGAATGTTTGCGTTCTGTTCTCTCCCGATTCTGACAACATTTGGTTGGTTGGAGGACTTTTGCTCTCCAGTCTCTTCGGCTCTCAGCGGAGAAGGGACTGTGATCTGCCTCAGCGGCTTCTGTTCCTTTTTGGGCAGTTTTTGGCTCGCTTTTCATCCCAGACCAGCTCCCATCTCCGGCCTTGCTCGGTGGGACCCTCCAAGGGGGATCGTCGGACCCTGCCTGGCCCGGCCCAGCTCAGGACTGCAGGTTTTACCTACAGAAAGAACTCTAAAATCCACAGTCCTCTTTTAGGGGACAGGGGAGGGGGTTTCAATATCCTTTTTTGCCCCACAACAGCGGGGGACTCTGTATGTTAAATAAATAGTTTTTTTCACTTTCGCTTGAGAAATTATTTTCCTGAACGCGTGGGGGAGGGAAATGCTTGCCTGGCAGGCAGGAGAGGGAGAGAGAGATGCTCCTTTTGGGTTGTCTCCTCCTGGATTTGTGTCCAAACGGGCACAGAGAGAAGCCCTGTGTCCCTTCTCTGCCCTCAGCCTTGGCTCAGGGAAGAACTCCCAGCCCAGACTCTGTGTTCGTTCCCACACCGTCCCGCTGAAGCTCTGAGGCTGCTGACAATGGATGGGGCTGCACTGCACAGGAACACCCTACACTGCCCTTCATGGCCCCACAGCAGCGCGGGGCCGCGTGCCGAGCTCAGGCTGCGGGCTCCGGTGTCAGCTCTTCCCAAGCCATCGCTCACCGTCCTTCCAGCCTAACTTCAGGAGCAAGTGCAGAAGTTCAGCATCAAAAATGCCGAAAGTACATGGATTTTGCTAGGGAAATGGTTCAGCTGCAAACTGCTGCTGCTTCTGCTCGTCTCTAGATTGTCTGTCTCTGTGAATTGAGGACCTGGAACTGAATTCTACCAGCTGGCAGCTTGGTGGGTTTCTGACTTCTTAAAAACCAATTCAAAACCTGTACCTTCTGCTGCTTGTGTGCCTTGCAGGCGAGACTCGTTACTCCTCGCCTCCCAAAATCTGTTTGGAGAAGAATTATGTGGTAGAAATTAATGAAAAACATGGACTTAACATTTATTTTCTTGACCACTAAAAATGATCCCAAGTGGTGAGTGTTAGTCTTGTGGGGTTTTTCTTTTGGCGGGGGACCAGGGGATAATGATTACAAATTAGTTAAACCTTCAAGTAATGTCTAAAGATGTTCCCATCTGAATTCATAAATGTGGGGTCACTTGCCACAGTGGAAGCTGGATAAGAATTTG
>VWPU01010886.1:0-48348 GCA_013398955.1 Callaeas wilsoni
GGGCCGGGCGGGATGCGCGGGGCGCGGCTTCCCCCTGCGGGCCGCGCCGGGAACGGCGGCCACGGCGCTTCCCGGGAAACTGCCGGCACACGGCCCAGCGGCCTCGGCAAGGCCGGAGCTCCCGCGGCACCGGGCCGGCGGGCAGTCTAGTGGTGCGAAAGGTAAGCGGTCAAAAAAGGCAAACTACGTACTAGACTAAAGGGATATTTGACCATAGAATCAGAGAACGGTTTGGGCTGGGAGGAACCGCAAAGATCGTCTGGTTACAAACTCTCCCTGCCAGCCCCACCTAGCCTGGCTTTGAACACTTCCAAGGATGGGGGTATCTACTGTTTCTCCGGACAACCTGTTCCAGTGCCTCTCCACCCCCACAGTGAAGAATCTCTCCCTAATATCTAATCTAAACCTACCTTCTGTCAGTTTAAAGCCATTCCCCCTATCACTACGTGCCCGTGTAGAAAGTCCCTCTCCAGCTCTCATGCAGGTCCCTTTTACATGCTGGAAGAATGCTACAAAGTCTTCCGGGAATCTTCTGTTTCCCAGGCTGATCAGCCCCATCTCTCTCAGCCTGTCTTCATAGGAAAGGTGCTCCAGCCCCCTGATCTTCTTCATGGTCCTCCTCTGAACTCACTCCAACAGGCCCACATCCTTTTCACACCAGGGGCCCCAGATGCTCCAGGGATGCAGTACTCTGGCAGCAGGGAGAGGGTCTCACCAGAGCAGAGCAGAGGGGGAGAATCCCCTCCCTCACCCTGCTGGTCACGCTGATTTTGATGCAACCTAGGATGCTGTTGGTTTGATGGGCTGCGAGTGCACATTGTCAGATCATGCCGAACCTCTAGTCAAACAACACCCTCAAGTCTCCTCAGGAAGAGGTTTTGTCCTTTTGGGAAGATAAAGGAGGGAAGCTGGAAATTGAAAATGCTTAATGCAGACTTCCTTTTTCAGCACCTTTTAAAAACCAGTCCCAGTTCTTCTCCAATGCTCTGTTATTATTTAACCCAGAAGACAAGAAATGAAGCCTCAGACCAGCAAGAATTCCTCCTCTTTCTCCTCCTCTTGCTGCAAAAAGGCCTTAGAAATCATCTGCAGGCCTCTAAAAATAGGTATTTTTCTCACTTTAGCTTATTCTTTGTTCCCAGGGCAAATGTTACTTCTACCTCTAAAACTCTGTCTGAGGAACACCTTGTTTAGCTCTAACATGACAGGAGATAACCTTTCTTTGCCACCTCCCAATCTCCACAACTCTCCAAGATATGGTAGAGAGTGGGGCAATATACCAGCACAGAGTCCCTCAATACAGATGGCTGGTAAGTAAAGTTTCAGTGTACAGTTCCCAAAAATCATGTGGCTTTTGAGTGAGTCACATCAGCAATGTTACCCTTTTCTTTGCATTTGGTCTCCTACGTACACCATGGTTTGCTGCACAGCCAGAGTTCATTTGCAGAAGGTATCAAAATCATAATCTTGGGTCACGAAGAATTAAATTAACAGTTTGGGCTATTTTAATTTTTTCAGTTATGCTTATGTGGACTCTGTGGAGTGCATGAAGCAAGCACTGAGGTGATCTGAGTGGCTCTGTGTTTCTTCCATGTCCCACTACCTCTGATAGCACCTCAAAATGTTCCATCTAAAAACCTCCAGAAGTTCACTTATCGTTATCATTTTAAATAAAGATAACTGAGAGCTTTGTTTTGTTTTGTCCTCTCTTGACCTACTTTCTCAGTTCTCTCTGAACTTAAAATAAAACCTAGGTGGCAGCAGAGAAAGATTCTGACTTGACTCACTCAACTACAATATGTACAGTTTTGCATTAATCAGTCAAGGAATTATAGGGCCAATAGCATGAAAGTCATTAGGGAAAAAATAGAGTATTTTAATACTGCCAATTTCTTTAACATCAGCCTTTTACTTTACGTCAGCTGCAGGAAGCTTGTTATTTTTGTTTTAGAAAGTCCTGTTTTCATTCCCATCTTTCTTGTCAGCTGAGAGTTGAGGGGAGGAAGGTCCCAAGGCTGCAGTTCCTGAAACACACACACCTCAGTGGGAGTCGAGTGGGTTTTCTTTACTGACAACACGTCAGCCGAGAGAGGGAGCCGCAGAATGAAACAAGGTACAAAGCAGGAGCTCGAGAGAGAAAGAGGTACACCCCTTCAGCTTCAACTCTTAGCTCAGTCTTTGTATGAAGGGAGGAATTATGATCTGCTGTATGATTTAGCCTCTTTTAGAAGGTCTCTTCTTTCTTTCCTGGATTAGAATAGCTGCTGCTTTTATTTCCCGCCATGTTACAAAAGTAATAATGTAGTATGTTAATGTCCTGGAAATAAAACTTGAGGGTCATTCAACAAAGAATCAGGTAACAGCAAAGGCTTGAATAGTTCATATTCAAAAATATTTATTTTTCAGTTGTTCATGATATGTGTCAAATTCTTGGTTACAGCAAAAAATTGTAACAAACAGCATCACAGTGACATATAATCAAGCTGTAAGAGTGCAGTTTATTACGACTGTGTAAACAAAAGAAGTATTTCTGTAATGGCACTGCTCATGAACCAAATTATGGCATACAGAATCTCAGCACAAGTCAAAAGAAACATTTACAAAGAAAACAAACCCCCAAATCAAAGCACAGTATATGAACCTGGCCAAAATTGCCCAATCCACATTTCATCAGAGAAAAGAGTGTCGTCAAAATTTTTGCTTGGCTTGTTCTTAAGGAAATCAAATCTTCATTGTTTTCAAGGCATCAATCCAGCATGTGAAATATTACCGTTATTGAATAATATGAATAAAGAGCAAACATCTCTTAATTATGACAATGTGAATAGCCTTACTGTTACATTATTAAAGGAGACGAGATGATTTGGAAATGTTATTGTCTTGTATAGCACGACATTTTTAAAAGATACTCCTTAGGGAATAAAAATAAGTTACTGAGAAATAAAATCAAAAGTGCACCAGCAAAGAAACTTTTTTGTGCATAAATATAAAAAAGTAGAGTCTTATTTTTCTGTAACAGAAGTAAACAATTTGATTATAATACAAGGTACATACTGTAAACTGTAGGATGCACTTTGAACTTGAAATACACTCATCTCAAACATATTTTATATATCAGCACCTAAAATGGGATTTAAAAAATTTTAGGGGGTTCTTTTCAGATAATGCATTAATTATGGCTTGCTTGATGGACACACTTTTGCCAGCAGTCTTTTAGTGTTCTGCGAGATCCTCTTAATAAAAACACACAGGTCTGAATGCCACTACATTTTACACATGTACCTTTCGTACGGGAAGTTTTGCATGTGTCCCATCCGCAGAGAGTAGGTCCCACAGCAGCAGGAGGTAAAGACAGAGCAATGAAGGTACTGTTATTAAAAAGTACTGGACAGCTGGGAGGACATAGTATAATTACAAGCTGGTATCTTCAGTTTACAGAAAGCTATAAATTTGTTTGCTTTTAACAACAACAAAAAAATAGACATCCAACATGTGCTTACTCACATGCTGACACAGAGTTCATGCAAACAATTTTAAAAAAATCTTACCCATTTTACCCTTCAGAAATTCTGCATATAGTTCATCCTCAAATAAACTGAGGTCCCCTCAGAAACAACAGGGGCCTTATGTGCAGATTGACTCAAGCAACATGTAATTGCTTTCTCCACAATGAGAAGTAAACAGTGGTACCAAACAGGAAATTTCATTGAATCGTGCTTCATTTCAAACACTGCTAGGTCCAAATCCAGGTTCACTTGTCATTAAGCAATAAGACTATCTTTAAAAAAAAAGTTATTTTCTTGGAGGAAGAACATTTTCTTCATAATAGCCTGGATTTACTACATTTCCAGCTGGATCATATCTAGCCACCACAAACGTTGAGCCATCACTAGCAGATGCCTTTCCAACTCCCATCTTTTTTGTGTTCTTCCAAACCATTGCTGTGAAGTGACCTGAAGAAGGAGAGAGAAACATACACATTCCCTTTAGATACTAAATCTGTAACATTCCCTTCAACACGTGAGGTGCTGGGGGCAAAAAGAACAATACACAGCTGCTTCTTTGTCTAAGATGAGAACAAGCTAAGGACATGAAAAGGAACCCTACCTCTAGCATTTTGTCTTGAAAATCCCTAATCTGACCTGTTTTCAATACTACTATTCC
Source organism: Callaeas wilsoni (assembly GCA_013398955.1). NCBI lineage: Eukaryota > Metazoa > Chordata > Aves > Passeriformes > Callaeidae > Callaeas > Callaeas wilsoni. The sequence goes on from VWPU01010886.1 coordinate 4,165, forward strand.
CATTTCCATGTCCTGTATCTAAATAAGAATATGTAGCAGGAGAATCATGAAAGAAGTAGTTTGGTAAGTGTCTGATGTAAAATTTGACAAAGACATCACAGTGTGTACTCCCTGCAGTGTGAACAGCAGTTCTGAGAGTGACTATTATTCATTTGCCTTAACCATCTCATACTCCCCCATGTGTTTGCATGTGCAACTGTTCAAAAACCCCACTGTTTTTGTGGCTTCTTCTGCCTAGCTTAATAGCCACCCCTGCATTGTGCTGCTCCGTCAGTTGTTCCCTCTGTGCATAGACAAGTCCCAAAATCAGGGAGAAAAATGTGATTTTCTTAATCTGAAACAAGGTCAGGTACCTCTCTTGCTCAAGCATTATTTGAGGAATAATGTTCTTAAGTTCATTCTGCACTAGGTTGTCATTATGCAGCCAATGGTCTGTTCCCAACCTCTAAATTTTAGCTGAAGTGATCTCTATGAGTGGAGTGATATAATTCAGCAGAAGCCACATGCCAATGTAAATAACAACACGGTACATTTAGTAAGACTCCTATACGATTCCAATTTAGTATTTCTTACTAATTAATTTGCTATAAAAATAAGTTGCCTGTTCAAAACTTTGGAGTGGGAGGAAAAATGCAGTACTAAAAAACCCCTATAAATTTTGCTTAGTTTCTCATTTCTCAGGTTTTTTACACTTTTGTCAGTTTTCAGCATAATAATAGAAGTTTCATTTTTTAAGAGATAGTTCCCAGTCTGAACTTACCTGTCCCAGAAGAAAACCCTGGGTTTTGAAAGCTGTAATTTTTTATTTCACTGTACCATCTGTCAGCCACATCTTTTCCTGAAAGACAAAAGAAATGTGCTGCAGAATCATGACATAAACACAAAAGTGTAGCTCACTTACGGCCTGGCCAGCAAGATCTTCTGTAACTTTCAGCTTGGAAGGCAGTGAAGACACATCTCCCTCACCTTGGATAAGTGCTCCTGTCATCAGGCTTATACATACAGCTTTCACCAGCTCTTTCCTCTTGAAATGTGCTTGAAAATGCCTGTGTGCCAGCTTTTCTAAGCGGAAGGCCACACCTGTGGATGTTTAGCCCTTCCAGCTTCAGGTAAACCAAAGAAAAATTACATTTCTGATGTCTTTTAGTTTCTCATGTTCTCATCAGCATTGAATATTTCAGATTTCTGAGTGCATTTATTTTTAGTGGTTTCTACCTAGCACTAAAGCCATTGTGAAGGTCCATTTTGAGGCACTCTAATCTGGGGTACTACAGAAACCTCAAATACTCATACTTAGGAGCTGCTTCTGTGTGGAAGTCTGTGTGTCCAGCACTGTCTCATCCCATCCAAGGCTTTCCCTGACAACAGCTGTGTAAGAACTATGACTACAGCCAGGGATGTAGCTCAGACCAGAATCTGCAGATGCTATGCAGACAAATGTCAAATGTTACTTGTTTTCCATTACTGGTTGTTAGGAAATTCTTGTGTCAAACACCAGGGGGGATGAGAGGGGTCAGGTTTTTCCCTGAGCAATGAAATTTCTGCTTAGCATTCCAGGATGTATCATCCACGCAAGGCCAGGAGATTTCAAAGCAAGCTGCCAAAGCTGTTAAGCCTGCCATCATGAAGAATGCTGGTCCCTGGTGGACTGCTGGCTGCAGAAGAGCAATGACTCATGCTTTGCTATTTTGCAGCAAAAAGTCTTAAACTTGTGCACTTCTAGAAGTCAGACACTGTGTTAACTTCTTTAAACTTCAGTTTCTTATGATTGAAGTCAGCTAGAAGGATGATGCTGTTAGCCTGGCAACCTGGTTGTCACAGCCCTAAGTGATAAGCAAATTTTTAATGAAATGCCATCTCTAGAGAGGTTTATGAACTGGAACTACTATGAACTTATATGCCCCAATGCTTGTTAGGAATAGTGCTTACTAGGGTCAAATCATCTACATATAAAGGTAGCAAACCTTCTCTTGCTTCCCAAAGTAAAATTTCAGGAATAACAATTGTTTTTTTCTTTTCCTGCTCTCCTTGGGCCAAAAACAAGCCCTGTAGACTTGTTTTATGGCTGAAGTATGCAACACATAGTTATTTGTTCATTTCTTACTCACACTAAAGCTAAAATGAAGACTGAAAAAGAGTGCAAATAGTGACCTTTATGCAATACAAGCGGAAAAGAAAAAGCACATAGTAAAAACCCACACAACAAACCAAGCAGTTCATCCTGTCCCACTCTAGATTTCATAGCTATGAAGGACTTAGATGTGTTTGTGGTAAGCTGGGTGTAACAGAAGTACAGAATGTGACAGCTGACATATCAGGCCTTATGAAGCCCATGTATTTTACGTGTACAAGTGCTGAAGTAACTATTAGCAGGATTTTAGCAGATGTAGGACTGCATTCTCACTGCTGCCAGCATTTTATTCCCTCTGTTAATGTATCAGTGTGATACAGTATAAAAAGTATTTAAAGAGAAAGTCACCCCCACTCTACTTACTGAAGCTCTGAGAAGTGTGCCTAGGCTCCACATGGCACAACTTAAAATCTCCATAATGGAAGTATCGCAGGGCACGTGGAAGTTTTGACAAACACAATATCTCTTCATAATTAATTTGCTTTTAATTTAAAAAATACTATCATTTGAAAAATTGTTTGCTTTTTAATTCAAGGGAGATAGCAATGGCATTAGGTAAGACTGCCTTAATCCTGTACCTGAAAGACAATGAGCATAGCTGGGCAGCAGAGTCTATCGTGTTAATTCCCAGGTTTCAAGGATGAAAGCTTTCAACTGACTGAGGGCAGGCAGTCAAAGCTTAGAAGCTGATTACTATTCTCCATTTTTCACATGCAGGATCAAGTTTTCATTATATAGCATTGCTGTCATCATCCTTGAATTAAAAGTCATGGCCTCATAAGCCGTGAGAAAATAAAGACTGACTTTTTTCCAGCAAAAGAGAAGGTGACCAAAGGACTAGGCAACTTTTGACAAACTCTGTCTTGAAATCACGTTAAAGAAGTGTCCTGTAATTGAAGGGAATGAAATTGTATCTGTCACATGGCACAGGAAGTGAGAGGGAGTCCAATGCGGAAGTTATTACCATGTGAGGAGATGGGTAGGTACTTAATGATTAAACAGTCTCTCTTTCCTCTGAAATACTTTTCTTCTCATTCTTTGCCTTTTGTGGAGCAGTAAACAATGACCTGGTGGGACACAAGCCAACCAGTGTTGAAAATGACAGCTGGCACACAGGGGACTAAAGAAAACCCCTGTTTTGAACCCAGTGACCCCCAGGCCTCCAGAGAGAAAACAGCACAAGGGTCAGAACTGCACTGAGCCTACCTGCTTTAGGAGCAACCTGCATCCTCAGACTTACTGGTTCAGAAAACTGACCACAATACTTCCATTTAAATGTATTATGGAATAAATTGTGTCATATCTAGGATCCGTTTTGATTGCTCTTCAATGTTTCATTGAAAACAGCTTTCCCTGCTCCGAAAGTTCCCCCAAAACAGAGGAAGTTGGTTGCTGTTCAAAATGCTTTTCAGTCAGAAGGAAAAAAACACTGAAAAGAAATAGCTCACATCCCTCGTTCCTGATTAGAGGAGAAATTATAAAGTTTACTCCTCTCAAAAAGCACATGGATCTGCCCTGCAGTCAGAGCTGCAGCTTCTCTTGTTGCTCTGCTTGTGGAACTGATTAATAAATATTCTGCTGGGCTTTTTTAACACCCTTCCTGTTCGCAGTACTGTAAATCACACTCAGAGTTTCAACACTTTCACTATGGAAACACTGTTTGACTCCACCCTTCTCCCAGAGACAGCTCACTAATGACCTGCTCAGCCAGGCTTACTAGTTGTTCATTTCAGAACAGGCTGAATCTCACACTAATGTGTTTCAATCATGATGGACAGTCATCCTCACATGAAAATTTGGTGCAACAATCCTTGAACTAGTGTCCAAGTAGTTTTGCCCAAGACTAGGACCAGAACCAGCACAGTGATTTGATTTTATTTACTCAAGCTACAAGCTTTCAATGTGGCCACACTGACTGTGCCTCAAGCTTCCTCACAGTGACCATGTGGGGTCAGTCCATATGTAGGACTAACAGTCTAAATTATGTCCCACTTACTATCAAGGGGCCACTGCATGTAAGCAGGTGCCATTACTCTTGCCTGGCCATGCGCTGCATCTCATCACTTGTGCTGTTGTCGCATTAAATGCCATTTCTAGCTGTTGTTTTGGGCAAGGAGCCCCATTCTGTGCGGATGTTGAGGGTGTGAGTGCCAACAACTGGTGCTAGACCAAGGGTTGCAGGGACCTCTGTGTCTGTGGTGCCAGCAACTGGAGCACCAGCAAAGCTCGAGAGGGACTTGCTGGTGAGCAGGCAAAGCGCTCTGGGGGGAGTTGCTACAGAAGTGCATGGCCATTGCAGGGTGGGTTCTGATCAGCAGCCAGGGACCTGTGTGTGTGAGATGCACTGTACTGGCAACTGGAGTGGAACTGCAGCCTCAGGAATTGGTAGGTCCAGGTGCAAGCTGCTGGTGAGATTGGGATCCAGGGACAGCTACTGGGCAGACCTAGTGTCTGAGCTTAGTTACTGCAGGGATCCACACTGGCATTCTATTTCTATTCTTCTATATATATATATATATTAAAACACATGTAATCTAACACTATAAAGTATACGTTATATCTACTTTTAAATAATTTACTGAAAAATATATATTTGTATTTTTATATAAGATCTTAATTTACTTATATATACTCCAGTAACATGTCATTGGAATCGGCTGGAAAAGGAAAGAGGAAGAGGCCACTGGTGCTGTTCATTTTAATACTGACTGCATCTGTTCGTGCTGCTCTGCACATATATACATGTCCATGCTGTATAGGTGTGTTTGTGTGTGAAAGGCTGGACACACATTCCCAGCCTCACCACTGGGAACACTGCACTGTGGCAACCATATTCCTGTATTCAGCTTCCCTCAACATTTAATTTCCCTGGGCCCAGCCTTACTGTTTCTCCTTATACCAAAGAATGCTTAAATCTTCAAGTAATCCAACTAAGTTGCTCAAAACATTCTCTATTAGAATCACATAGACCATATTTCTCTGCAAATAGGCAGCACCTTGGTGATCTACTTAAAAACTCAGTTTTCACAACATTCCTTCCACCAGTCTGAGGGGAAAGAGGGTAGATTTAACATTGCCTCCGAAATAAAATATCTAGCTAGACTAAAGTCATATCAATGGCTTTGGGAAGTAATTCTCTACTTTCAACATCCTGCATGCAGGTCCTTATTTTATTTGACTTTATTTGACAGTATTGTTTAAGCCTGGTGTTAGACAGCAAGAAATACATCAACGCAGGCCTTCAGTCAGAGCACACTCCTCCAGGGCTTGGGCAGACAGTGCTTGCACTGTTCTGCCCACTATTCTCAACCTTAGGAGGCCCAGACTCCTCCCATGACAGATTTGGGTGATAGCACACTGTGGATTTCTCTTACAAGCTCTCTTAGACTTCATTAGCTTCAGTGTTTCCACCAGCAACAGGGCATGTTCTTCACAGCTACGCCAGCCATCCCAAACAGCATTCAGACATCCAGTGTCTGCCTTCAGCCTCCCGAAACATGAGAAATGAGATGAGGCATCCTGAGAAGCCTGACATAGCACAGCTGCCAGGGCAGGCTGCGGTCTCTCGCATTAGTGGCAGATGACAGCTCGCTTATTTGAACACAGACAAAGAAAAGTCTGCCATGGAGCAGTTCCTGCAGGACTGGAGGGAGGAAACAGCTGTCAACTATTTCTTGGATTACAGGGATAAACATATTTCTAGCAACAGCTTTAGGCTATGTAACTCTAAAATTCTGAATAGAACTCAAGGTATTCTTGTAGCAGGAGAGGAGTCATATTAGAAGGCTTTATAGTTGAAAGCTTAAATCTTCCCTAAAACAAGAAATGCATCTTCTGGCATTATTACAGAACTCAGTAAGAGCCAAAATAAACAACAGCATTACTTTTTGAGAGAATACAGAGTATTCTAGTGGTTTATTGAGTCTTTTTTTATCTGGGAAAGAAACCAGAAGACACTGCCTGCCTTTGTTAAGCCCCTGAATGGATGTCCTAATCCAAATTTCAGCCTCATTGAGCAGGGTACAAATTAACTATCCAGAGGGAGCTATATGAGAGAAAGAGGAAGAATGAACCAACTCCACAGAGGTGAAGACTAAGCCTAGATGAGAAAATAACTTCCTTTGAAGAACTAGCTTTCTCATTCTGATACTTTGAGTGATCCTCTTGCATTGGAAATGTATAAATGTTTCACAGAACAAAAGAGGATGTTACTTAGTTTTCTCAACATGGCATTTAATCCTGTGGATAAAAACCAGCAAAACTTCTCAAAACTAGAAAGTTATGTATGGAAATAGTGCATTGAAGAAAACAGACCGGATCCAGAGAAAAGACAGGCATTATATAGAAGGATTTGTTTGTTATGTTTCCAGCTCTCTAAATGGGAATTCTGTGGCTTTAACCTCGAGGGAAGGAGCACAGGCCATTAACACAAACAAGAAGAGAGAACTAAGCTCAGTCAGTGAGTCATAGCCACTATGCAAACTCTGCCGTACATCTGTGTTTTCCCATGCTGCTCCGAATCCTTTCCTCACACCCTTGCAAAGGACTGAATGCCAAATATGAGCAGATCAAATTGTGTTTTTCCACTGTGGGTTTCTTTTTCAACATGAAAATATACCCACTTGGGACTAGAGCTGGCACTTGAAGAGAAACCAAACAGCGTCCCTGGGACTAAAACTCACTAAAATTTCCAGGTCCTTCAAACAGAGACTCCAGCCTGCAGAAACGAGCTTCTGTTTCTTTGGGACTGCACTGGAAATTCCAGAGGTAGATTGGAATAAAGAAAGCAAGTGATCACTTTTAATACACCCCAGCTGCTGTCCCAGCAGGCTGAGGCATGAGCCCTGCACACTGGAGGAGGCAGGAGAAAGAGTCGGCTAAATCTCTCTCCAACTGAGGGCTCTCTACAGGCTGTCAGCCTGACCAAAATTCAACTCCTGGGGCACCCAAACCAAAGGCTCCCAGTTACATGTTACATTTAGAATCAGAAAAATATATGGGGTAAATTTGTCTTCAAAAATGGAATCATGGAAAAGGGCTTAAAGCCTGTTTGCTGACAGAGTGGAAGATTTTAGTGGAAGGACATTAGCCACTGTCACTTTGGTGTCCAGTCCCCTGCTTTTGCACCCACAAACAGGACGTGCTGTGCAGTGTGCAAGAGACATTTTCCACTTCCCTCGCCACAGCGGGGCTGTGGGCAGACCTCTCTGGCTGGGACAAACTAAGGATAAAGGTGAAGTACAGAGCATTGACAGCTTCCTTCTCTCCTGCCATGGACACACAAGTCCCACTAAGGACAGCTCCACAGCAGGGACATACGGAGCAGCCTGGCTCCCTAGCCCTGCCTCCCAAGGGACATAACACACCACCACAATCCCTTACTCCCTCTGTGCCCACATATGCTTCTTGCTCTCAGGACACACAGGTGACAGCAAACCACCAGCCTGTCCCCAGGGAGCCTGGGCTGGGCTATGCTGGATGCATTTTTGAAGTAGAGGAAACTCCCTCACTCTGGCAACCAGATGCTCTGAGACCAAAGTACTTGAGATAAGGCATTTATCAGGTGTCTGTGGGACAACAAGAGAAGAGAGCTCACCTGATTGGTCATAGGATGCCCAGGCTAGGTTTTCTCCACATTTCCCATTAGCAGACTCGGAGCTGTGCTTGAGGACCCTCGTGGTAGCCAGTTCTTCTGCATACCTAGCAAAGGAATCCACACACTGGGTCAGGGACCACAACTGCAATGAGCAGAAAGGAGGAGGAACAGGAGGAAGAGAAGGATATGCAAGCAAGGAATCATGCTGGAAGATGATGGGTTTAAGTCAAGTTGCAAAGCCCTGAAGCCAGAGGTGCTTTAAGGTTACATAGATCTATGAGTTAGGCAAAGGAAAAACACATTTTCCTTGTCTTTCATGAGCATCTGTATAAATTCTGAGAAGGGCCTGGAAGAAATCAAAGGGCAGACCTCCTTCCACTACATTTTGACCACCACCTGGAAATCCACCAGGCATCCTTAACCACAGCTGCTGGTGGAAAGAGAGGTACCTACAGCAATTGCTACAGGTGTCACCTCCTGGCATTTCTAGGTCCCTCATGATCATAACTTAAATGTTCTCAGTGAGACTGGAAAAAAATCAGAAGTGAGGATTCTGTCAAAGCAAGCGTAAACCCCCTATGTTTACAAATGAAAGGAAAAAAAGTCAAATGCAAAGAAGAGCAATGTACCAGGCAACAAGATGGAAGAGAAGGGGACCACATGGAGACTCTGAAGCAACAACTGTGTAAACCAACACAGGGATAAGCAGCACTGTTTCTATAGAATTTGACATGTATGCAAGTGTGGGATGTATTTTATTTTCTTTGAACAATAGGGTTAAGAAAAACATCATGGGTAAAACAATTACTCTCTTTATTCAACACTGGAAGGGCTTCAGTACAGAAAGAGAAACTGGAAAGACCATTTGTTACTTCTTATAGTGGTAACACAGAGAGTCATCAGGTCGTAGATTTAAAATTCAAGTGAGACAAAGCACTTCTTCCACACTGTGCAGCAGAAGTCGTTGCCACAGGACAATGCAGACACCAAAGCACACGTAGGTTTGAAAAAGAGAGAGGCAAATTCACAGTATATAGATGTGGGGAGGAATCTTCACAGCATATGAAACAACAGCAACTAATAAATGAGGATACTGCTTAGAAAAACCATAATTTCCACGATAAATCTGTAATTTCCAGGAGAAGATAATGGGAGAAGGATCACCACATTTGTTTTGTTCTCCTACTCCTTCCCTAATCATGAATTACTGGCATCTGCCAGAGACATGAATTTGTCCAGCTGAACATTATGACCCAAGCTAGTACTTCAGTCATTAGGGTCTAATTTCCTTCTGCCCTAGTCCTTCCACCAAAATGAAAAAAGAGTATTTAGCTACATCCATTAATTTAGAAATAATGAAAACTTGCCTGTTATCAGTTTGCTAGATCCTGGACTAGAGGACCTTTAGATGCTATCACTACAGTCCTGTAATTTTTCTCAGGATCCTCATATCCCAAGTTAGAGGCAAGACTGGGACAAAGTACACAATGCAGATGGATGAAGCTGCCAGGGATTTGAGACAAAGGGTGATTAATCCACTCCAGCTCAGGCAGTTGAAAGCATGAGATTTTCATCTGAGATCATCACCCTATGCTTCATTACAGTCAGAGATAAACAGACACCTGCTGAGGATGACTCAACTCATGTTAAAGCAGGGATCCAATAGTCAGTTCACCTAACTTGTCACGATAACTGGACCTGAAAATAGTAGGAAACATACCATTTTCAACACAGACAGAGAAGCACAGAAAAGTACCCATAGATACACCAAATACATACCAACAAAGGTATATATATATAGGATATACCCAAAGAAAAGGTGAAGTTCTTCTTTGAATTTAAGAATATGCAAAATTTGTCTCGACAAATATGAGATTTCTTAAATTTCATGTCTTTTATTTAGACCAAAACATTTCTTGTTCTTGCTATCAACCAGTTTTACCAGTCTCTGAACATGTCTTTTAATTCTTACAAGTTAAGTTACAGACCTCAACCAAAATGAGGTTTCCTATTGTTGTTCATCACAGCAGGGTGTCAGCTGAGACCAGAGAGGGCTGTGAGGAATTTCTGAAGGATCTAAAAATACTCAGCAAGGGCAACAGCACACTTGGAGATAAATTTGGAGCAGTGCATATTTGACAGAATAATCTGAACTATTCATACAAGCCGGCTTGTTCAAACCAAGTGTTGCACTTTTGAAACCCAACAAGTGCTATTGACAAGTCAATGAAATTTCTTCCTCACTGTGAGCATGAAAAACAGAAACAAAAAAACCCTTAGAAGAACAGAAGGAAAGCCCCAGCAGATTACAAAAGCTGGTGAATGAGTCACTGGCATTCCACCTCTTAGAAATATTGTATCCAGTTATAATGTGTCTCAAGAAAAAAAAGTGAAATCACGGAGATGTTACTTGCTGCCCGAGGTCATGTCCACATGCCATGTGCATGGTGTGTTGTACAGCAGGACACCTGGGAGAGATCTAGGAGTCAGGAGCCAGTTCCTCTGTGTGACATCTGTGTCCCATCATGCTGGGACAATAAATCAGGTTCTGGAAAGGCTACAGCATCTCTGTCTCCCAATCACCCAGCACAGAGAAATCTGCGTGGTTATGGTGGAAAGCTAATCGAAGGAGATCTTATATCTAGAGTAGGGATCAAACTGCGCACCATTTAGTATAATTTATCTTCTGAATAGTTTAATCAGCATTTACTCCTTCAGTTATCTCTTTTGTACTGTGAGGATCAGCATAAAAAAAAATTGAAGATTTTTAAATCTACTTTTTGAAAAAGATTGCTATGAAGGGAAGGGAATGAATCTGGTTATCGTAAGTACAGTAAAGAGGACAAGCAGTGTTGGACTCAAATTTCTGTAAGGAAGACTCAAGTCAGAGAGCAGGAAGATGGATTCACTGTATGTTAGACTGAGAAGAAGTTGTGCAGTTTTCAGCACTGGAGAAGAGGCAAGATGTTTCCTTTCTGACAGAACAGAGAACATATAATATGCTTTTAGGGCTGAGAGATAGATAAATTGATCTGAAATTACCTCCTCCTGATTCCACTGATCTTAGACCAGTCACCATTTCTTACCATGAAAAAGTTCTTTTCTCACTATTTCAGCAGGAGTGGATATTGTCCTGCAGATGACAATCCCTCATCTGACAGAAGTGGTGGTGAAGCAGGTTTTAGACAACTACCATCTGCAGAGGACACATACCAGTGCAGACAGATGTAGCCCACATATGAAAAAGGCTCCAATAAAGATTTATACAGTTGTAACCACAGAAGTGTCCATGTGACCAGCTACTGCTATGTGATGGAGAAAGAGGGGATGAGACAGTGGAGTCCCCCACTTTCTACTCAGTAAGTCTTCATTGGGTATCAGCATGTCAAAAGGCAAATATCTTTGCAGTAAACACAGTCAAACCTAACAGACAAAAGTGTCACAAATCTTATTAGAGAAAAGAAAGGACTGAACTCACTGTTGGGCTCCTCTGTTTAACTTCTTGCAGAGTTTTAGTGGAGGGACTCCATGTTTCTTCCTGTAGTCATTGTGTGCCTTCAAGACTTCTTCAGCAAATTGTTTGGAAGCTGAAATCACATTAAAAATTGGAAAGGTCTGTCAAATAGAGACATTAGTGAAGACAGAAAAAACATACCCTGTACCTAAGACACTGGTGCAGGCTGGACAGAAGAACACAAGAGTACCACCCTCATTACCTGGGAGCAGGATAAAATGAACAACTAATGACTTCCACCCAGAAACAAAGTCTAACAGACATTCCCATTGGGAAGCTACAGACTCACCAAAGGTTGAAGAAAACTGTGATCCTTACCGCTTTCCTCAATAGCAAGGTGATTTAAGGTTAGTCAATCAGTTTGTCAGTTTAAAACAGAAGTCAGTTTGACTGACTTTCATTTTAAGCTATCAATGCACTGCATCATCATTCCAATCTCAGAGTAAGCAACAAATAAGTCGTCGAGGAGAGGCATTAAAAACGCAAATGATTGTGCCTGTACACAAGAATTGTCTGTATTAGTCAGAGCACCACCTATAGAGAAAAAGGATACTAAAATGTTTAGATATCTGCAAGTACTTTGAAACATGCACCATTCTTCTAATTCACTTTATAGAACAAATTCATAGAAATCTGAAAATGCACCTTTATTTGGCTCAAGACAAATAAATGTCCACAAGCAGCAAGTGCTAAGGAAAGAAACGACTACTAGGGATGACCTTTTTCCCCTGTGCTAGAGTGTATTCAGTAAATATCTGAGTTCCAAAGGTGCTGTAAAGCTTTAAAAGAGCTCATGTTTGGTAAACTTGGGACTTTCAGCAGCACAGGGTAGAGGATAAGCAATCAGTCACAGCGCAATTCACTTTGACAGTAATTTCATGTTACGTCTTTTTATGACTTTGTTCATTTTTCCCAAGATTCACAGGGGGAAAAGAAAATCTTTCCATTGGTCACCCTGTGGAATTAGCTGCTTAATGAGAAATTTGGAGCCTGAAATAGGGACAGTTAGAAAGGTATAGACAGCACCTTCAAAACAGAAGGAAAATTTTCACTTTATCTTGCTGAAGCTTCTGAATAGGGCAAGAGAAATCTTTAAGAATTTAACTCTGCTTTTACTGTGACACAGATTTTTATATTTATTAGTGATTCATCAGCTTCATTTCTGAATATCCCAATTAGCATGACTACCATCATTTTCCTGGTAAGACACTTCAGAAACTCAAACAGACCTCATGACTAGAAAGTGTTTCCTGTTATTAACCTTAGATTTCTCAACTTCCTCTCACTACTTGATCCTAACAACTAAATTTGATCATTCTCTGCTGTACTAGCATTACTCTGTTCTGTTGTTTGTAATGATGCACTTTCCCCACAACAGAGCTGTCAGTTTGCACACACTGCTCTCAGAATTTTTTCCTAAGGTGATTACCCAGCCCACTCTCATGCTTTAAGCTGTTCTTGGAGTTCTCTCCAGTTTCCTCAACAGCGCTGGGATAACATAGCAGCCTAAAATAATCTCAGTATCCAATGCACATAAGTAAGGCATTACAGTTTCATGCAGTATCTTAAATCTTTTGAACACAGCCTGAAGCTGGGTTGACTCTTTCCTGACCAAAGTGTCATTGTGGACATATATCTAATATATTCTCCATAACATGCTTTCAGGCTCTCTTTTTTGGCATCAATTTGTTGGTATAACACAGCAGCCCTCTTGAGCAAGGTGACATCTGCCCACCACCTTCCTCCTCTTCAGTTCTCCCTCAATTTTGTGTATCACAAGATGCACATCATCAAACAAAACAGGCACCTCCATTCTGGTATTCAAGCACACAAGCTCCTTTTTGCTAATGAACCTGTCCCATCACTCTTACCATTGCTCACAGCTCACTGATTCTACCAGGCCAGAGTCCTAAACCTCTCATCTGCTGTGCTATAGAGGTAGCCAATTTCTACAGCATCTATCACAAGTCACTGACGAAAGCAAGCCTACAGCCAATTCAACCCCTTCCCTGATGCAAGGGTCCGAGTTTCCAGAAAGGAAATGTTAAGACAACCTACAAATTAAAGACATTGAAAAACACAGCTTTGAAAGTTGCATCACGTACTCCAGGCTACAGGTTTTTTGCTTGAGACCGTGCTAAACTTGTGGCTGTTATCACCTGCACTTAATATCCCACCAACTCTGCATTGAATAGTAGATAAACAATCTGACCCACAAGTATGGAAGTTTCTATTCAAATTATTTGCTCTCAATGACAACAGCAAATTGAAATTCTCATTAAAAAAAAAAAAAAAATCAACTCAAATACAGATTTTGTCAGTGCCCAGTCCATCCATTAACAGAAACACTGCATAATGGAGCTCTGTACTAACTTTCAGACTTACTAAGAATAACAAGTCATGGACAAAACTAAGCTGCCTCTAGCTACATGCTGTTCCTGGAGAACCTCCATCCTCCCCTTCCCTCAAAGGTGGCTGCTATAGAAATGCTTATCTCCTGTGACTCAAGCTCATGTGCTAACCACCTCCCTCTGTACAGCTTCTCCCGTGCCTGATGATGTGTGGAGAGGGACGCCCAACTGCCAGATATATTTCAGATGTTTCAGAAGGCATGTTAAGTTTTTCCATTTTACGGGTGTTCCATACACTGAGAAGCCAGGCATTAAAAGTGAGAGTTAATGGGAGCTTTCAGGCTCCCACCCAAATGGGAACAGCTTCCCAAACAGCTGTGGAGATGTACTTCTTTCCCTTCATGGAAGCTGCTTAAGCTGCTAGAAAAAAATTATTTTCTACTGCCAGGGAGTTAAGTTTGGTCATGAATCATTACACAGCTTAATAACAAAAACAACTAAAGGTATTAGATACAGTTGCTTGCTCCCCATTATTCAGTTATTTACCTCTATTTTGTGTTCTTCTGGAACATTGGCTAAGATAATGGCAGCATGTGACGATGAATTTCTAGGCTATGATGTGGCACAGAGCACACCTTACAGCTGTTACGCTTTTGGACTTCCAGTTGCATTGATCAACTTTGCGTGACAGGGAAAAATAAGCAGGGGAATCCAGGTTGCCTTTTCCCATCCTGTTTGTTTTTCAGAGTATTCTATTTCTCTATTCTTACTCTCTGTAAACAGTGCCGATCTACTCAGTCTTTCTTGAGGGAAGAGCTCTTCATGCCTGAATCCATACTGCCTCTTCTTAGAACCCTGTCTTCTGCTATTTCTGCCTTAGTTTGGGCATCAAAACAGAGGTGAGTTACCCAAACACGTGTTCTGTAACATAAGCTGCCCTGCATTACCTGTGCAGCTGTCAACTGCACCTCCTCCACTGGTCTTGCAGAGCCGCAAGTGAATTGTTCCACAAAACACCAAATTCCTACACAGCAGAAATGCTGCTGGTAGCCTTTACCTCAGCACTCAGGACACACAACATTATACCAGGCACACACATGACTAGCAAAACAGGCATATATTGTTATGCTTAAGTATCCACCCCAGTGACTCAAAAATGAGCCCAATCTCTACAGGTATAATTTATTCTCTGTGTTTTTTGTCGTATTGTTTATGGATGAATCTTCACTGGGAATGTTTTACTTTCCATAAATACTAAGTTTTTCTATTTAGCCTTCAGGTAATTAATACATAATGCTATCATCAAGAGAGAGTTGGGACTGTTCAGTCTGGAGAAGACAAAGCTTTGGGGAGACCTTATTGTGGCCTCTGCTTAAAGGGGGCTTATAAGAAAGACAGAAGCAGACAATTTTTTAGGGCCTGTAGTGATAGGACAAGGGGTAATAGGTTTAAAATAAAATAAAGTAGATTCAAGCTAGATGTAAGGAAGAATTTTTTTATGATGAGAGTGGTGAAACACTGGCACAGGCTGCCCAGAGAGGTGGTGAATAACCCATCCCTGGAAACATTCAAGGTCAGGTTGGACGAGGCTCTGACCAACCTGATGTAGTTGAAGATATACCTGCTCTGGGGGTTGGATTAGAGGACCTTCAACAGTCCCTTCCAACCCAAATTGCCCTATGTTTCTATGAAACAAACCTCATCCAGCATCTTACACAGAAGGGTGCCATTATGTCTGTCTCAATCTCTCTTTGAACCATGACAGAGGCCTCAAACTCTTCACTCAATGTGTGCATTACAAGTAAATTGAGACAATGATCCCGCCTTTCAATCTTCCCCCAAAAATAAATAACTAGAAATGTGCTCACATAGTAACAGGTCACTGAATGTTACTTCCATGTTACTCTTTCAGGCCCAGAAACTGGGCAGAAACTGTTCTGGTTCCAGCCAGGACAGGGCTAATTTTGCAATCACCAGGAGGAAGCACAGCTAGGTCCTGGAGATTATTCTATACCACCTCACATCATTTCTCAGGAACGGGGGAAGGGGGTCTCTTCCGTAGCAAGGTAGTGTGGCACAATCATGCATTGTAGGCTCCAAGTGGTGGTGAGCATTTAAACACGAATCGCTCGCCTGTCTTGTACATTTTTCTATTAATATTGTTGCTGTTACTCTTTGTTTTCTTCCTGTTTCCAGTAAATTGTTTCTCATTGCTGTTTCCACTAAATTGTTCTTATCTTTACTTTTTGTTTTGCCAATTCTCCTCTCCAGCCACCCATGGGTCAGGAGAAAGCGGAGTGAGAGAGCAGCACCTCATTTGGGGTGGTTTCAGCGGGAACATTAAATTGGAGAATGCCATTCCTAAACCACAACAGAAGCCAGGTGCCAGAATACACGGAGAAGACACATGCAAAGTAGATAGAAAACATAGAAAAGGTAATCAAGTAACTGTTTAAACACTGAGTTTAAAGCTCTGCTTTAAAACTGAAATTCCTTCAGTTTCCCTTGATTCTGCAGGATTGCTCTACTCTACCCTGAAAGCAGAAGTGGGTGGTGGAATAAGAATGCAGCAAATACAGGTTTTAGTATGCCCAACAGGCTTGTGGAAAAAATTAATTAGAAGCTTTAGGAAACTGTAAAGTAATTACATCAAAAAGTCCTTTGTTACTGTCTCAAGTAACTGATACTTCTTTGTGACAAACTTCTCAAAGTACACTCACCGACTGGAAACAAACTAAATTCTCCAGTAAAAGACATCCCATCTTCTAAAGACCACATTTGCATCCAGACTCTTCTAAGAGAACTGACATTTATTATTAATCTCTAGCCTCACTTGAAATGTAACTCTCTGGAAACCATCCCTAGCTGAATCTTTCACACTCTGAGAATAGCATTCCTTCTATGAAGAAGTGATGGATGTCTAACTGATATGAGAAATGTTAAGAAGACAGTTAATTCTACTGCACTTTGACTCAGCACTTTGGTTTAAAGCCACAAATGCTTCAGGGTGGTCTCAAGCTGGCTGGTGTCTGCAGCACCACAGGGAGTGAATGTTCCACTCTTCTTTCTCCATGTATTTAACTGCATTTTCTTGCCCTCCATTTGGGACTGTAACATCTTCCAAGATCGGCCCTTAATGCTATACGTCATTTGGGAAAATGGGTCCGGCACTTCAATTCATGACTCATTTCCAGCCATACAAGTTGATCTCCCTCAGTGTTAAACTCCCTTTTTCTTAAACAAAACTGGCTAATTGCTTGGAAATATACAGAAGAAATGAAACCATGTATACATCCTGGAGGAAAGGAAAGATAAAATCATACTATGTTTAGAAAATACTGTATCCTGGGTGGGGTTTCCTTGTCTCCTTTTACACAACCAAGAATTCAATAAAGGGGCAAGGTCTCCACCCTATACAATAGGCATTTGTGAGAGATATCATAATTGTTGGTACATGATTTCCCTTCCAAACTGAATTATCTTATAACCTTACTAAAATCTGAAAGAGAAAGTATTGCTTATGGAAGTGAAAGGAATTGGGAGTTATAATTAGATACTAGTTTGAATGGGAGTAGTTTCCTGGAACATTCTTATGTTTGCTGCTCAAAATAGCTTTCTCTTCAACTCAGGAGATCCTTCTTCAGGGAGAAGTTTCTGTGATGTTTCTCAGCATCCACCTTTGCCTGAACTTTGCTCACACACCTGCTTATCACTGGATTGAGCTTCAGGACAGCAGTGAGATGTCTGAGTTCGCTGGATCTGGTGGACAAGGACTCCACTTATTTTAGTATCTGGGCTTGCTCTACAGCAAACTGGCAACTTAAAAACCTTGCATTACCTGTGCCACATGACGTAACACACTCTTTTCCCCCATGGCAAATCTGGGGCATGTGGCCTGAGAATATGAAGCTGACAATGCAGTAACGTTTTGATGACATTAGTCATGTCACTATCTGATTGCAAATCCTATTCTTGCTATAATAGACAGTGCTGATTACTTCCTCACTTAAGGTCTTTTATAAGGCAATTGACTGCCCTGATTAAAAAGGAACACCTGGTAAACTGGAGGCTGCACAGCTCTGCGAGGCAGCAGAGCCTTCCGTGATACAAGCATTTAAAAAACAAGCAGCACTAATCAGCAGTCTTGAGGTCTTGAGCACTGACAGAAGCAAGTTTTCACTCACTGGAGGCAAGGGTGTGAGGAGAAGTCCTTGGCTTGTAGCCCATCTCCTCCAAACTGACCAACAATCAGAACAGCAAGCAGTCACTTCCGTGGAGTGTTCATCTTACGTAAGGTTGGAACCGACTGTTCATTATCTCCAGAGCAGCCAGTCCTGGCTTTGCATGAAAGACAATCAAAAGTACTATTTTTATTACTATTCTGCCAGGAAGGACATCTGAATATTGTAATCATGCATCACCCCCACAGAGACAACCTTTGTAGGCAGCTAATGTGTATGCTGCTATCCCTTTTAAAAAGACTCTCCCATCAGAAAGGCCTTCTATCCTTAAATCTACCTGCCACAGAATTAGAAGTGCATGTGGCTTAGGAAATAAAAAGCCACAAGTGACCTGCATGTGTTAGAACCACACTATGCAGGAGAAGTAATTCCTGTAATCTTCTCCATTTCTTCTCTCCCCAGCACTGTATCTGCTTAGAGTTGATAATTATAGAAATTTATTGAAGGAAATAAGGCACAACTATATTCATTAATGAGTAACAACAGAAATCAGTTGTTTTGAGTAATTGAAAACAAGTAATTGAATAGAAATGGAATAATTTTTTCTGGTCAGCTATTCATATTTTGGATGCTTCATGTTCTATGCTCTGTGGATGGGCAGCTCTAGACAGAACCTTGTTTTTACCCATTGCCAAGTTCATTTTCCATAGCACTGCTAGCTGTCTGGTGTCAACCAAAGTCTTTGGAAAGTGAAAAATTTTGCAAGGAAGAACCAAAGAGAGATAGAAGAATTATCCTATGTCTCCTGAGATATGCTCCTTCATTCTACACCTCTACCATTCATGTTCTATCATGGTTTGGGGTAGGCATACCTGAACTAGCTTTAATCTCATCAGCTCCAATATCCTCCCACCTTGCTTTTCTGCCAAGGACATCCAAGAGAGTTGTGGCAATGCTCAAAGTATGTTTACTTATGCACTGCCCTGAGGCATGGAAATATGGCCATGCACATTTCTTCTGATCACTGATGTGTGGGAACTCACCTACCCAGTAGCCAAAGTCAGGCAAGGAGGCATGGAAATCTTTCTTTACTCACATTCACTATCAATTACATCACCTCTTTTTCATTCCTCTGCTCAACAGGTTAAACTCCAGTTCTCATAACTCAAAATCTTTTTAAAAAGGTATTTATTTCACAAAATCATAGAATAATAGAATGGTTTGGGTTGAAAGGGGCCTTTGAAGGCCATGTAGTCCAATCCTCCTGCAATGATCAGGGACACCTTCAACTATATCAGGTCGCTCAGAGCCCCATCCGACCTGACCTTGAACATTTCCAGGGATACATTAAATGATGTTTACAGTGGCCTAAACAGGCCCATATTGTCTTCCTACACAACACTCGAGACTCCTACCACCTCCTCACACCTACTTGCACAGGAGCCAGTTCTGCACCAGCGAGATTGGTCACCCACACGGCCTCACCTAATCCCCCTCTGCAGGGCCACCCAGCACAGCTCTGGCTGCTGTTCAGACCTTCACAGACTGAGCAGAACTTGCCTACATCTGCCTGTAGAAACAGAATAGAGATATGCTCCAACTTCTCTTTCAGAGAACAGCATGGCCTCTACAGAAACAGAGATCTGACATAGCCTTCTGGCCTGTTGAGATAAGTAATAAGCAACAAAACAGTTAAAATCAAAATTCTTGTTTTCTCATACTTTTTGTTCCTGCACATAGAGCAGCAACAGAAGCAAATTCAAACCCAGGCAAGACAGACACTACCAACTCTACTGATAGAAAATGCAGGGCTTGCATGTTTCCAGTAATAAAAGCTTTCTTCATGCTTAACTTTTTTTTTGTTTTGTTTTGTTTCTTGGTTTTTTGTATACACCACAATAGCACAGGAAACGTTAGTAGGTATCTTGGTTACTACAGACCATCACATTCTATCTTATTTTTCCTGAGCCCTTCCCCCTTGCTTTGGTATTTATCTGCCTTGAACATGAGGAGCTAAGGGTATAATCTAACAGTCGACGGGAGCAATGACTGTTGCATGGGGTGGCTGCTGCATTCTCCTCTTCTCCCCCACCAAAACTCTGATGGTTCAACAGACAGGTAAAAATTTGGCCCAGAATATTGCCAAAGCCTGATACATTCCTGGAAGACTTTTCTTTATCTGCTGTTTATTGAACTTGAACCCATCAATCAATGTCTTCTGCACAGAAAAACTGGAGATGTGGGGTTATGAACAGAATTAACTTTGGTTTTGAAATGTCATTTCCCCACCACACCTCCAGTTCAGTTCTGGTGTAAAGAAAAGGACAGTAACTTGTGTTGGCAAGTTCTGCAAATGTCTCAATGTTACCAAATGCAAAAGCTCAGTTTCTAGCAGTTGAGAACAATCCATCTTCCCTATCTCCACTGGTCCTTTAAAACCAGCCAGCACAACTCTTTGTCATTTAGACAGCTTGGGAGTCTCTCATTACTCGGAAAGCAAACAGGTCACTTCTCTAGTACGCCTGTACTTTTGTCATGACCTGCCATGGCTGTCTCTTACCAGGATGCTGAAGTACAAGTCAGCACTTCAGCTGAAGATGTAGCTCGCTCTGCAGAAAACACAGCAGTCCTTTTTATTGCACTCTGAAGATGTATCTTTAGAGTTAAAAACCAGCACATGCTTCTAAATGAGATTAAAACCAGCATGGAAAACTGCACTGAGTCTGGTTCCTGTATCTTTTCCTTTTGCCAAAACCCTTTCTCAACCCCTCTTTATTTTTTGTACTGACTCAACATGCAGAGCAGTGGGTAACTCCCAGCCCTTTCTCTGGAGTCCCACCCACATTCGCAGAAAGGCGGGGGGAAAGGAAAAACAGCAGAAAAATAAAACCAAACTGTAAAAAGAAAACCAAACTCTGTAAAATGATAGCAGTATTTACTGAGCCTGACCTTCACTTTGACACCGTCTGCACCCACTTCCCAGAATAAAGAGGGCTATTCCCCCGCAGGAAGCAAGAGGGGCAAGCTCCCTTCCCCCAACGAGGCTGAACCCCGGGGGAAGTGGAAGAAGTAAGACTTTTAGCAGCCTTTTCCTACCACCATCGCAGCCTTTCCAGAGACTCCCACTGCTCAGCAGAAATCCCCGTGCTGGAGAGCGGGGGAGTGGAGCCTGCAGCCAGCTGCTTTCCTGAGCACGGCCCGCAGCTGCTCGCAGAGATGGCCATTCCCCCGTGCGGCTCTGAGCCCGCAGGACCCCGGCCTCCGGCCGCGCACAGCTGCAGCGGGCTCCGAGCCCCGCCAGCACGGCAGTCTCAGCAGCAGAGCAACGAGGAGTTGCCAGCTCACCATCCCCTCCTTTCCTGCAGAAATGCTTATCCCTGTCTTTTTGGTTAGAGCTCTCCGGGATCTGCTGCCTGCACCCCCCCGCTAATCCAAATGGTGTCTGAAAAGAGAAGACCTGGGAGAGGGCAGAGGGGGTCTCCGTGTTTGGCTTAAGTATTTGCAGGAGTTATGACCACGGGAGGCATTTTCCTAATCCTGACAAAGATGTTTCAGTATTAATTTGGTTTCAGCAGCCTGCAGCTTCCAAGGAAGAAAGCTGAGTCAGAGGTGCCGATGCTTTCGACACTCAGCTCCATCCAGTGAAGCAAAGCAACGCTAAGTCTCTAGCTCTGACACTTAGAGTGAACATTGCTTCAAATATAATCTAACAACTAGTATTACAACATTATTGGAGAGTTTTTATGAAAGAACCGAGATTTTCAACAGCAGGTTTTCTTTGTGTGGGGATACTTAGACCTCAAGACAGATTTACCAAAACCAAAAAAGAGAAACTGTTCATTTATATTAAAGTAGTGGCCTACTTGTCATGAATTAGAGCATCCTTAAATTAAGACTTCAGGTAATCTCTGCCTTAATCTTTCTGACCCAGAAGAGGAGCAACGAGTCTGTTTTGAGGCCAGACAGATGCCAACCTGTTACATGTTCAAGTACCCTAGTACACAGAAACTTCTCTGCATCACACCTTAAGAATACTACAGAGGGAACACGAGGTATTTCACACAAAACACAGAGGAAGCTGTAATCTGTAAAACAGCTGCTCTCCCCATTCAAAGGCAAACCACACTGAATGATCTTAGGAATTTGAAGACTTCAGTGCACTAGAAAGGGCAGATGGGATTTAGTCAATAAACCAATTGTCAGGACAGGATCTCAATCTTATGATTCATCTAAAAATATTCCACACAGCTCAAAGACAGTAACCTGGATCCAGTTTAACATTGATTTGAAAAGAGTGACACAAGTGACAAAACATTTTTAACATGTACCTAGATCTCAATCTCTATTTGTATAACCACTCAGGGATGCAAACATTACCCAAGCCTTGGCAAAGGGAGTTTCTGGTCTGTCATTGTTCCTAAATTTGTAAAAATCAACTAATGCTCAGCAATAAATGTGCAGGAAAAAAACAAAGACAGTAATTGCCTTATGACTGTTTTAACAATTTGCATGTATTAAACCAAAAGGAGATTTTTGTTCCTTTGGGGACTGGGAGGTACGTAGTGGAGTATCTCTACCGCTTTTGCCCAGTGTGCTTTGCTAATGTAATGTACAGGCACTGCACTTACTTGGTATTTGTATTTTTTGTGTTGTTAGCATGGGAAGTGCTGAACCTGGTACTTCACAGCAACTACACTTATTTAAATTGTTATAAGGTTATTTATCCCAATCCAGCTGCCAGGATATGAGGCCAAACCCACTCACTGGCAGCTGGACTTTGCCCAAAAAAAAGCAGTGGTTTGTCTGGACTGGGTCATACCAGTAAGCCCTTTACAGTCACATTTGCAAACAGATCTGATCTCATCTAGGAAGCTGACCTTTAAAAATAGAAAAAAAAGGCAAAAACCCAATACACCCATGCTGAGGCCCCTTAAAGTGTTACTCACACAAAGATTTTCCTGAAGTTTCTCTGAAGAGGTCTATAGTTTTGAGTTAATCAAGTACTAGGTTTTGCTGAGCATGTCCCCATATGTGCTGTTTACACACAGGACAGAGACAACGTGCCACCAGGCTCTGATTTGTCACAGAAACAATGCCCCAATCACAAGAATAAAAAATCCCATCCAGTTTCACAGCTGTTTCAGAAATTCAGGACAGTTTTTCACTCATGGCTTTAACAGGACAAAGGTGGAGAAAAGCCGGGGCATTGAGCGCTCCCTTCTTAAGGTCTTGGTCTTCTTGGCAGCTTTGGAGAAGTCTCTCCCAGCCCAAACGGAGCAGGGCACACAGACAGCAGCAGTGGGGAAAGAACCAACAGCACAGGCAGCAGCAGCAGGGAAAGGCTTGAAGAATATTTGCACAGCTGGGGAGAGGCTTAGGAGCTGAGCAAGGCTGTCCTCAGTTAAATGGTAACCAAATCTTACATCTAAATCCTTCCGACAGGAAGGGTGATAAAGCTTACCCCCTCGAAGCATCCTGCTGCTTATCTGCAAGGCTGGTAAGTTTTGTCAGACAGCAAGACACACAATAACTTTAAAGCTACAGGATTCATAGCCATTTTTTACAGCAAAGCAAAAGTACTTTAGCTTACAAAATATAAATTATATATGAAATACAACTACCTCTACACTGTGCAGGCTGAGGAGGGGGGTCGCTTTTTTTTTTTCTTTCAATCTAACCCTTTGTCAGAGAGAAAGCTCCTCCCAGGCTGTGCCATGCACAAATGAAAGCAGCTTTCTCCGAGGAAAGCCACTGAACGCTGTAGCAGCGCTTTCCAAGCACAAAACTAGGCACGGACTTTGTGCGAACACACAGCCAACTGCATAAAGGCATTTGCTCACCTGATTTCCCCATGACCAAGTGGGTTTCGGGTATTTTTTTTGTTTGTTTGTTTTTTTTAATTTCACCTGCTTCCTCCTCTCTTGACTGAGTTTGCCGCTAAGTGCCGGGATGCAGCGTTCGCAGTTTCAGCTCAACTTCTTCATTCGCCTGCGACCGCTGCTGGAAAAAACTCAGCAGCACGAACCCGCTACCGCCCCTTCTTGAGCGCTGGAATAAGCCTGCCCATGCCTTTATAAGGCATAGGGACACCGCTCTTTTTTCATGAAAAGATCCTGGTTAGGGTCAGGAGCTATTTATCCTCCAGAGTAACCAAGCAGCTCCAAAACACCATATGTTTTCGCATACCATTTTAGCTTAGTAATCGCATCTGTCTTCTCATAAGAGTAGGCTGTGAGAAGAAATTCTGCTGACAAATAGTTCTGCTGCCACAGTGGGCATAGCCCATGGGGCTAATTCATACAGCTAAATGCTGTTGAAGTTTTACCCACTTGCTGTACATAGTGTTGAAACAGAAAAGTGATAAAGCACTTTGAAGTATAACTACATTTTTATGTCTAAAATGAATCACTTCCTGCACTGTTACAACATAATCTGTAGAAGGTATTAGTAAAATAAGATTTTGCAGGTTAAAGAGGAAGCATGCTGATGGTGTGTTTCTGTGAAAAGCGTTGGACGTGAGTACGTCTCATTTTATCTGTGCAAGCACGCTGTGCCACTGTTATCTCCACGTTACATCGAAATGCCTCAAGCTATTCTGGCAAATATTAACTACTTTAACTACAGCGAACATGATACTTTGATTTAACTTCAGAAGTGCTGCATATCTACAAAGAATAATTCAGTTACGTGTTTCCAACTTTCATCTTCTCATCATCGCAAAAAATCATCTGAGGTTAATGCTTCCCAAATTTTTACAATGCTTTTCAATATTTCAAAGTTCTTGGTTTTGTGCCAAGTCTGCTGGCTCAGCAGGTTTTAATTACCCTTTGTCCACCTCTGTAGGCTAGGCTCCATGATAAGAAAAGAGGAAAAAAAAAAGATGCAAGGGTTGGTTTTTTTTCTTCTTAAGCAAGTAGCAGCAGCAGGTGGTGAAAGGCAACATGTCTTCACCAACACACTGCTCCTCCTGTGGTTGTTTCACTGGCAGGGCTGAAACACAGGTTGAGGGAGTGTCACTGACAGCTGATGAAGAGGCATGAGGGCAACTGATCACCACCCAGAGGAGAAAACCGCAGGGTGTGAGACCACATTCATCTTCACAACTGCCTGACATTTTCCTTTGCTGGTAGCAAGGCAGGCAGCAGAGCAGAAGGAAGTCAGAGAAGGTGCAGAAGGAAATCTCTTCCCAGTCTCTCTGCTGCAAGTGGCAGTAGTTGGCTGAGGAGCAGGGTGGAGAGCTGGAGTTGGTACTATCAGAGCCCTATCAGGAAAAAGCTGTTGTTTTACTTGCTTGCAGGAGTGAACAAACCATGGACCAGTCGGAATGAACCAGATCCCTAGTTTCTGAAAATGCTCTGCTAAACTTGAAATGCTGGGCTGTACTACTCCTAGGACACATATCAATGCTCAGCAATAGCCAGTGCCACCCTATGGCCGTGACAAGGAGTAAAAGGGATTTTATATTTGTATAGTTGGGAGCCTGTGGTATTTGAAATGTTCATTTATATTCTCATACTTGATTGTTATATTTTATACTGTTTATGTTTAAGACCTTTATAATATTCAGCTGAATTATAAAGCAGCATCCCTTCGGGACCTGGGCTGCTACTAGGAAACAGCAACCACGTACACCCGCATGCCATTGACACAACATCCCGTGAAATCACAACTTGGAAAAGAGGGCTTCTCTGATCTGACAAAAATCCAGTGACACCTACAGGGAAAAAAAATTGTGCTTTTTCTGATCAGAAAACAAGGAAACCAAAATCAGTGCTCTGGCCTGAAATGTAAAAGTATCAGTACAAAGTAAATGCAATGACTCATCAAAGACAGGAAAGCAGTGTAAGCTGAGACATACAAAAGCAAGGAGGAAGAAGGGAGCTGGGCTTTTTTATTATTTTAACATCACCTGCTGGAAAGTTCCACACCAAAGAATATTACTAAAGAATATTATCAGATAGAAATTTAGAGGAAGTATGTACACTAATAACTAAGAATGCAAACAAGCCTTTGAAAATAATAAGAGTGATTAAATAAAAGCCACTGCTAGTGAAATTTTCAAGCTGTAAGCCATTACTATCCTTTTACCAGTTCCAGGCAGTATCAAACAAATGTGAATGGTAACAAACAGGATTTTCCATTTGCTTTATGATGTAAAGCACCTCCAAATGCATGTTTGTTTAATTACTGCATGATTCCCTTACACAGAGAAAATATTAGGATGACATTGGTATTATCTAATAGAACACTGGAAACTACATTACAGACACAGAAATGCCCTGTGCAGTCAGAGGAGTACACTATTCTACCTCCTGTGGCAACGCCTACAAAATGCTTCTGGAAAAGGAGAAAAAAAAGGTACAATGTGGACTGACTAATTTTTAATTGTTTCATCTTCCTGTTAAAAGAAAAGCAGAACAGAAACAGCTGGCTAAGAAAAATAACACTTACTTAGTAAAGACTAGTGTAATAAATATTCTTTCTGGAAATAGGCTATAGAGCACAGGAGAAGGAATAATGGAACTTGAAAGGAAGTGCATTAATCATTACAATCAGAGAGTTAGTGATAATTCGTCTGCAGTAGATCTATTTCATCTGCATCCTAAAAATCTGTGACTAAAATTTTGGAGTCAAACTGACTCTGGGCCATTCAGATGACAAAACATTCCTCCTTCTATCCTATCTCCCCTTTTCTCCTAACAAAGCAAATTTCACCTGCCTGCATCAGCCGCTTCTCTTTACTGTGATGTGACTGACCCTAATGCTCACAGTCTCATAACCTCCTCTGGTGCCACCAGATACTTTCCTTTTTGCTTTCCTGTCTCTTCTGGAAGCTTCCTGCACCTCTCTTTCTTTCTCCTGTGCCCCAGCCTCCCCATGTGACCTGCTGTTTGCGTTGTGACCAGCCCTGGGTAGCCACAGGCACTCCTGTGGTGCCCCACAGGTTGCCCCAGGGCTGTGGACCTGGCAAGGCCAGCGGTGGAAGTGGCAGTGTGGCTTTCTGGGCCCAGCTGGGACTGTGCTGCTGCTGCTGCTGCCTGCTGTCTCATCCAGCTTGGTCTTCACAGCCACGTGCCGACAGCCTTCAATATTCCTCCAGGACCTTCCACCAGCCAGCCATATATGGCTAAATCTGTAGAAACTTGGGACTAAACAGATGTCTTTTTGATAGAGCAAGGAGCCCCAGGCAGATCCCAGGTTACCTGTTGTCTTCCCAAAGGTCTGCCTGCACACAGGTAAACAGCCCCTTCCATCTGGCAAGGGCACCCCCCTGAGCAGGGCTCCACAGCAGCTGCGTGCCTGTTGAGAGGGCCCCGGTAGCATCATGGATTTCAGCCTGCAGATTTCTGTTCCAGCAGCAGTGCAAGTGAGGAAGTAACAGCCAGCCAGCTGCTGCCTGTGCAGATCCCCAGCTGCTGGCAGGCAGGTTCAGACACATTTAGGAAAGCCCGAGATGAACCTTTTCATATGTGCATGCTCTGATGGGTCCAGTTGATGCAAATGCCTGTCATCATCAATGTTTTGATTCATTAATTCATTCCTTCAGTTGGCATCTATCAGGTACAATTAGGTGTCCACACAGACAGGGACAGACATATGACAACACTGTCATACATAGGCCCTGCCAGGGAGGTGTGGATGCATCCCATCCTTCTTTTAAATACAACACTGAGCAGTTTCTCCACAAGTCAAGCCATGCAGACAAAAAGTTTGTGAGCAATTCTAAATGTAACAAATCTGTTTTCCCCAGACAACCTTAACAAGCGACGCTAAAGACCAACAGTATTTATATGACTATAAAAACATCACACAGGAATAACATCATCTATAGTTACAAGAACTGTAAAATTATGCACAAAGCTGTATCAGGCAACAAGAAAACTGCTTATTTTTAAAAATGTAAAAGGAAAATGGGGCAAAAAATGATGGTAGAATATTTGAGAATATTCCTCCTCTTACAGTTTTGCCAGGCTTTGCTTCTGGGCTCCATATTGGTATTGCCTTTTCACCTGTGAATTAAGCCAGGTTGTGTAGTAGATCACAAAAAGTCAACTTGAACACAGTTGGAGATGTTAATTTTTCTTTCAAGACAAGATACTGCTTTTTAGTTTGACCATAATGCTCAGTTGCTGAAAAAAATGAAAATAACTGAGTTGAAAAGAGGAAGAGTGCAAAAGCAAGGCTATACCTCTTTTCTCAGCACTGTGCTGTTATCAGATGGCCACATCCTCAAAACCCTCACATAAAAAACAGCAGACTGTGATTGCAGAATAGTCATTCACTTCAACTTCTTCCTACACACTGCAAGATAAAAGTAGCGCGTGATTAATCATCATCATAGAATTACAGAATGGTTTGGGTTGGAAGGGGCCTTAAAGATCATCTCGTTCCAATCCCCCTGCCACGGTGGGAGTTGGAATCAACAACGATCTGAAGGACAGGGTTCCAAGCAAAGGTTCGGGGAACAAAATGTGTGAGTATTGTTGTCCAATAGAGTGTGGCACAAGCACTGCCATTCTCTTGAGAGGCCCAGCACCCGCCCAGCTGATGTTCTTCAAGCTCATCTAAATGTCTGAGAGTAAAAGTACGCAAATCTCACCAGAGAAGGTCAGAGAAATGCCCACTTCAGACTCCAGACGTTCCTCAACAAGCCTCAAACTATGGGGATTCTCACTTCACAAAAGAATCAGAGTAAAACTCTCACCATGGTTGCTCTCAACTAGATCAAAGCAGGAGCCTCCATAGGTAATGCCACTTCCCACCTGTCCAGATGCTCAGAGCCCTTCCCCTCCACGCCACCAGGGAGAAAAGAGGCTCTGTAAGAGGCAGCTCAGCCTCAAGGATTCAGAGGAGTTAAGGGAAAGAGGGGGAGAAGAAGGTACCCTGGACAGACTTGTGCCACAAATAAGGATTTGGGACCACTGAAAAGAAAGAGTTTCTGTCATTTCCTCAAGGTGTTACCTCTCTCTTCCAAGGCTGCAGTGGGCTGAACAGTATCTGGAGGACGCTTCAGGGGCTCCCTGCTTCAGCACAGTACCTCAGGACCATTTTACCAGGACCACTGCTCTGTAGCTATGATGAGCAAAGGTAAATCGCAGCCCAAGTGAGCACAAAGGGGTCAGGCAACAAGGCCAGTTGCTGACCTCCAGTAGTGGTGTATCCACACAAACACACTGACCAACGCACCACCTGTATTTTGTCTTCTTGTGCATTGCCCCACAATCTACTGCTTTTTATATTTGATCCACATAACCTTTGTTTTAGCAAAACCTCATCCTACTGATTGGAAGTAGCTCCTGCTTAACAGCCACAAATTTAGCTAGTACATTAAAATATCCTTGTACATGAACCACATTATGAGTCAGAAAGCAAATTTGAGCAGTTACTTGAGAATGAGATCACACAAGTCTGATAGGTCCTGGAAACCATCAGTTTAAACATTCAGAAGAAGACAAGAAAGCACATCTGATATTGGGAAATAACTAGAAAAGAAACAAGAAAAAGACAGGTTGTGGTAATGTTTAAACCTCTGATTTGCTTTTGCCTTAAATTACATGGGTAGTCCTAGTTTTCCGATCTCAATAGGGTACAGCAGAAGTGGAAAAGGATCAGAGAAAGGCAGCAAGGTCATGGAAGCTTTATACACAAAATAATAGGGCTTTAAGCAACCTGTTCTGAGGAAAGTATCCTTGCCCATGGTGAGGGGTGGAACCAGATGATCTTTAAGGTCCCTTCAAACCCAGGCCATTCTATGATTCTTCAGCCAACGGAAGAGATCATGGAAAAGGAAATAACAGACATTACTACAAGAGGATGAGCAACACAGATGGCTCATGACTGCTGATTGTGTCCTCCAATAAAATAATTAGAGGATATTAAAAGAAGCTTGTGGGAACACAGTTCAAAAATATGGATGTGGGATGCAACAGAGAAGGTGCTTTGGCAAGGAGATTTTATCTTTGTACACATTGTCTCTTGTGCTACCAGCAGGCACTGCTGAGAAGTGCTTGTCTCCCTTTCCTCCACTCCCTCCCTTCAGGTATTCATACAGATTGATGAGATCACCCCTGAGTCTTCTTCAGGATGAACCATCTCAGTTCTCTCAGACATTCCTCACAGGAGATGATCCAGTTCCTTTACTGTCATTGTGGACCTGAACTGAACTTATTCCAATTAGAAGATCTATGCTTATCCCTCCATCATCTCCTCTCCAGCAGCTTTCCTACCTGATATTTACATCAGGCTTTTCATGATTCCCACAATGTCCATATTCAAGCACCATTACATCTGCATTCACCACAGAGCTTTGGTTCCATCCTTTTACCCCTGCAGAGTGCTGTTTGCCACCCTGGGGCCATGACTGTCCTAGCAAGTACTTCAGCACAGTAGTTCAGGCAGATTTGTAGCGTAATGTTTCACTGAGTTTCATCTTGGCCTAAAATTAGTGCATGGCCAGCAGCATGGAACGAATACCCAACAGCGGTTGTGGCAAGTCAGCTAAACTCCTGAACAAGTCTCCGGCTGTATTCAATCCCAAAAGAATCCATTTCACACCCAGAGGCAGTCCCATGGTGCAAAGTAATGAGAGACAGAACGCTGTTCAAGATGGGCACTGGTGTCTCGTATAATCCTGCTTTTGTTGACCTCTTTCTATTATTGACACTGTGTCCTCATAATTTCATCCAACTCACTTGGCAGAATCTTGACTTATCTCACTGGTACATGTAATGAGTTTGCAACGGCACTGCTCATCTACCTTGTCAGCTAACGACATCACAGTTGATTTTCCTTAGGCAAGATTCCTCTGGCATTACTGCTTTGTGTTGTCCTTCAACTACAGAAACACAATTAAATTCAGGAGAAGTCAAGCTAATAAATCCAGAAAGAAAACACAATTTTTGTTCAATTATATTGTTTAGTATTCTTCCTCCCAAATATTTTTTTGCTTAATGATACACTGGATTTTAGATGCAACAGGTATACTTCCAAAAAAGTTCCCAGCAACCTCTGACTCCAAGAATAAGGGCACTGTCTATCACTAGCAGTTGAACCACCACATTTGAGTTGATAAAATATTGCTGGAAGCACGCATCTGAGCAGGACACACAGACATCTCTGTAATGACAACAAGAAGGTTATTCCTAAGATCTTATTTCTTTTCTGTTCTTCTTTCCCTCTGTGTTTCCAATCAAATTGCAAAGCCATCTCTGTAGAGAAAAGGACTAATCAAAGAAATATGAGGGAAACAGATGTTAATTCCATAGTAGGCATCTCCCTAGCTGTACATGGGGAGACACTGCCAGGGAAAGTGCTTTACTTGCCTTCTCAGGGAGATGGCTGGGAGTAGAGGAGTGTCCCCCCTCACCCTTGTGCCAGGACATCAGTGCTGGGGCTGGACTGTTTGGCTTTGCAGGACTGACTTTTAGCCGGAACACTCCAATGACCTGGCTAGCTACCTGCAAGTCCTACTGCTTTCGAGAAAGAGGCAAGAGAAAGAGGCAGTAACAGCAACCTGGTCCAGACACACGCACACACGAACTGCTCTGCAGCTCTAGTACAGTTACAGCCCCTCATAAAACTATGTATATGTACTTGGAGTAGTGCACACTGGAGGAAAAAAAAAAAGAAAAGCTCCTAAACTGTGAAAAAATAACAACATCACATACATGTCATGTCTCTTGTGGATCTCCATTCATACCTCCCAGTTCAGGGATCTCGCTCTCATCTGTTGATGCTGCTCACAGCTCTGTCACCACAAGTTCACACCTTGGCATATGCCCTGGCTTATCTCCTGGCTATGCTATTTTCTGCTTCTTCCATTCCTGCATAAGGCTCTTACATTCCTTTTATCCTTTTTTTAATGAATCAATCAGAAACAGCTTTATTGCCAGTCTGCAGTTCTCTAAAAAGCTTTTAAATTCACTCACATTTAGAGAAATATTTCAGGTGCTTCTGTCATATTTAGCACCAGCCCTCAGTTTTAATGTTCCTGGATTGTGTAAATTTCTGCTTTTTTTTCTTAAAGGTTGCTTTCTAGACCTCTTGCTTGTAAAGAAACTCCTGACAGTGTCACCTGTAAGGAACAGATGGCAATTAATTTATTTTTAAATAACGTAGGCATAGAGCTATTCTCATGAAACCTACAGCTTCTGAAACAGTGGGAGATGAGAAATCAAATTGGATACTTATCCTTCTTTTCTCAGTGAGTGCACTTTCCCCCCATGAATCCTGTCCCTCTGTCTTTTCACTCAGAATCCTCTGATGAAATCCTTGCTAACAGTTAATTTTCTTAGCTGTCAGCACATTTATATATCTGTATTTTCAATATACTTTTTTAAAAGACAATTTAAAATTTAAAATTTAAAAAGACAATTTAAATCTATCCCGGATAGATAGCACATTGGAATGATTATTTCTGCAATTTTAATGTATTTTTTATTACATTAATTGCCCACCAAAGAATGTACAGCCAATATTAAAGTTGACAAAAATGAAACATCATTTTGAGTCTTCCACATGGATTTTAGACAGGGTATTTTGAATTTCCCTACCATATCCTTTAGTCTGCCATAATTCCAAAGGCATTATATCAATTTTTTCTTTTCACACGTTGTATTTATAGGTGACTGCATTCTGTCTCCCCAGCATTGTACTGTACTGCCCACAGCAGTACCTTCTGTTCCCGTTTTTTCTGCTTCGCTTGTTCCTTAGCACTTTTAAGACATCATGCACCATTGACATATCCCTTACAGCTTTTCAAAATCAGAAAAAATGACCAGCATTGAAAGAGTTTGTGAGTAGATCACATCAAGCAAGAAAGCCAAGAAAACTCTCAAAATCTCTGAGATCAGCTGGCGTCTGTACTACCATCTTTAGGTTGTACTACCACCCATCGGCTTGAGGTAGAATCAGCAGAAGCAGCTGAGTGGACAAAGCCTCTGCCCTGCAGCTGCAGCACAGCCTGCCACAGCAGCTCAGCTTCACAGGGATGTGAATCCCAGCAGCTGGAAACTCCTCATCCCTGACGGATTTAGCTGCAGTGGCTAGAGAGATACCGATCTCCGTTATGGTCCTCTTTGACCATAGCTATATCTGACAGGGATTTTGGCTTTTCAAGGATGTTCTTGGTAGCTGGTCCAAGACCAGATTTCTTTTCTACAAAAAGTGAGGGAGTTTTAAAAAGTAATTGCTTAAAAAACATTTTCCTTTTTTCCCATTTTTTTTTTTTTAATGGGAACATTATTTACCAATTTCAAATATGAAGTTCTTTTGACAGATGAAGGTGCAAGCTATCTCGCTCTTCTTTCTCATTCTGGGAGGTGTTTCACTCAGGATCACTCTTTACAGCTTAAGCTTGCTACTTAATTCTTAGTATTGCAGGTAAAACTACTTAACCTTGAAGGTTATTGTCAGAAGAAGTAATGAAATGCCACAGGTTTTGGTGTCAAAGGAATCCAGTGCATCTTTAAGTAATTTATCTTATTTGATCAGATAAATCATCAAACCTGTTTCTTTTAATTTCAGTCATCTGCATCCTTCTGTAATTTCTTTGGGCTTTACTGCAGTAGCAGCAGCACTTCTTGATTGGCACAAAATATGTCAGTACAAAAATAATTAAATACTAATATCACTCTTTATGTACCTACTTCAGGCATAGTTTATCATACAACAAAATATCTATGTAAGATAGATCATGCTGATTTTTGTCCAGGACCTACGAAAAATGTAGACCTCTAACATTCAGCCCAACCTGACTGTGATATAACCTCACTGTGTGTATCTTGTGAATGGAGCTTCTGTGACATATTGACATACATTGTACAGCAAAGAGGTAATTTTTAGAAAGCTGCACCATTAGTTTCAATTAGCATTAGGCTAAAGCTAATTAACATTGGCCTAAAATTTACATAACTATAATACAAAAACTTTTAGCATTACTTTTGCTAGGATTGCTTTAAAATGTTTGCCTAATGTCACAGAAGAAAAGGAAGATTTGCATGTAGACTCTTTTGTTGATATTAAATATTAGCTCATTTCACGTGCCTGATACCCAACCTTTAGCAGCCCAGCACAGTCATCACATCTGGCTTTACACCAGTTCTAGAGGAAGAGCTCTTCATGTTAAAAACAGGCGAGGCAGCCTCACAGTTACTCGCTGGTATCTTGGAACCCAAGCAAGAGGACAAACATTGTGTAGGGAAAGACAGAAGTACAGCTTTCTGGGGCTGTGAAAATTGGTTTCACTGGATTTGGAGATTCAGATGTTGTTTACAGCTGGCAAATCCAGTAAATATTGAACCTAATTCATAATATAGTTATTACTGGTTTTACACTAATACGAGGTAACAGCAGACAGAATAAAGGAATATTCTGAGTCTTTCTTTACTGAGTGTGAACACTTAGGATGTTTTTTATGCTATTCCTGTTTCATGAGACTGAACCATGAATAAGGAGACAGCCAAGGTGCAAACAAACTCAAGAGCAGAGTGCATTTCGTCAGTATTGTGAGAATGCCTTAATTTCATAACTGTGAGCTTAATTGCATAACATATGAACTGTGACCTTGGTATTTTGCACCACATATTTTTAAAAGACACAATTTATTTATTGTCTGTACTTTTACAGCATTTCCTTTAAAATTTTTCCATGTATTGTCCACTATTTTCAGTAATAAAAATATTTTAGAGAATTTCCAATATAGAACTATACTAATTACAGGAACTGCCTGATTTTTGTGTGTGGTGTGCCTTGAAGAAACAGCTCTTTCTTTTCCATACAACAGTTCAACGCAAATGCTCACTTCAGAACATACGAATTTTCACTCTTATTAATATGAACAACATTGTGTGAAAAATAGTTGTATAAACTTGCTGAAATCTTTATTAACATTTCAAACATTATCTGTTTAAAAGAAATTGCATTTTGGCACACAGCAGAGGGCAAAGCTATTTGAGCAGGTGATTCATTTAATTAGAAAGCTGTTCTAAAGATAACTTTTTTTCCCATACCAGTGTTAGTATGCTTAAGAGTATTTGACTGTAGCCTTATGTTGCTACACTAAGTATGTAATTTTATTAGATCTCAGTGAGGAGAGATAAACCTTCAAGCATTATTTATGCATACACTGAAAGGCACCACACCTTTTAGAAATGCAACTGTTGCTCCAGTGGATCATCTGCATAATTAATTATTTATGAAAGCAAGGACAGGGGAGGGGAGCCCTTCTTCAAAGTCATGTCTGTTTCTTTCTGCATGTTTACATGTGATTATTTTTCTAGAGTCTTAATGTTAAAATTCAGGAAAGTTTTACATCAGAACTGCTTTTGGAGCCTACTAACTTTGGCTTCAAAATCTTTAATTTTTAATAAATGTTGCTTTAGAGACTGAAGATGTTTAGAACCCAGTCCCTGCTGCTCTTTGGAGACAGGATCTATTAATATATAATCTCTGCTCTGCAACTCCATACATGTTTTCTGCACGCAACATGAAATCTAGAGAAATGTTGTTTCTCTAAAGCATTCCTCCCAGACTTGAATTTTGAGTATTTCTAGTGAGTTACATTGGCAATAGAGTAGGAGAAGTAACACTTTTTCAGAGGAATACAACAACTTATGATTAACACCTGCTAGGTGGGTCAATACTGTCTGGTGAAATGCAAGACCACAACAGGGGTTAGTCAGCTATTAGTTTATTGATAATATAAATTGCAATCAGCATGAGAAGCCTCAGAAACCACAGAGAGTTTTGAAGGAAATATGGTCAGGTACCTGATCGAGGCTCAGTCCAGTCATCCCTCCCTCGATACTTGTTCTTTTTGACAGCAGATTTTATATATCTATACATCTCTCTATATATAAATCTATTTCATGCCCACCTGGTTGCACATCAAACAACACGATGCAATAATTAGAAGCCTGGGTCACTGAGAATCATCAGTGGGGGCAAGATGTTTGCTTTGTGAACTGGGTCTACATCACATGCATTGAGGCATGTCCATGATTCCTTGATGTTCTTCCAAGTCCTCCCCTTGCAACAAGTACATCCCAATGTGGTGCATTTCTCTGCACAAACTGCAGGGACCAGGTTTAAAATCTTGGGATAGATGATTTTATGCATAGATTTTCTTTCAGCTCAATCAGCACATTATGAAAAAAGACAAAAAACCTCCATCCTTGTGGTATAGCTATTTACACTTGCAGCAGCACAGATACTTATGTGTTAAAAAACTTATATACAATAGTATGTTTCCTATTATTTCCATATTAAAAAAAAAATGTAATGCAAAAATATTCTTAAATTCCTTCCCCAAAATAATCTGAAAACTTACATGGTGTTTTAGGAAGGCTTTTGAAATAATGTGCACAAACAAAGATTACCTGAAAATATTGCCTGAAGGAAGACAATGAGAATCAGAATGGCAATATGCCATCAACAGTGCTTAGAAAATGCAGCTGTTCTGAGGTTGGCATTTCTTTTGTTCACTTGGTTCTCTCTATTCTGGTTGATTCATATCAATCCCAAAGCAAAAATCATCAATAAGGTGCTTCATTAAGACATGGAAAATAGTCTTCAGTCTTGAAGAGAACTGGAGGTTCATAGATGGTCTGCTGTTGTCGTGAGGAAGACGATTTCTGCAAATCAGATAAGTTTATTTTTCACCTTTTTCATAAAGCATTTTAAAACAAAGCCTGCAGAGCTAAAATGCAAAACAAGAAATGTTTTTAAGGCATATCTCCTTAGTTGAATGATTGTTAATCACAGCTCAGATGAGTCTGGCATATTCCTAATGTTAGTGAAGAAACGCAGCCTTTGACCTTTGCCATTCCAGCACCTCAACAGACTCAGTCCTGGAACACGCACGATGTGCTAGCACTGCAGGAGCCAAACTGTACCATCCAGCTGATGGTAGTCATCGTAATCTTCATCCTTTCCAAGCCATACACCTTTACCTTTTCTGCTCTGGCCTTCAAATTCTCCTCAGCCGCTTCTCTTAAGTCAACCCTAGGCCTGGGTTCTCATTTAGTTACTCAAAAAGTCTTCCTATGGAAACACACCTAGCAAATGTTTCTTTCAGGAAGGTTGGTACTTCTGCTGAGCTTCTTCATATGACACACTTAAAAATAATCTGGTAGTGGACTAGAAAAGAGCTGTTACCCTGTTTTTCAGGAAAGGTGTAGATGTTTCTTTTCAATATTAACTGTACATTGTTTTGCTATATCAAATGGCTCATTGAAAGAGACGACATCAAGGACCACTAGTGACTTCTGTGTCAGCCTTGCTGCATGTAAATAATGCTGCAACGCAACACAGACCCAGGGTATGTTTTCAATACGTGGAATTAAATAAAATACTTGAAATCAAGATTTCATTCATTAAAAGTTCTTTTCAACTAATAAAAAGATTTTAATGAACTATTTCATAGAGCCTTGTCAGTTTGGAATGAGGAAATTAGTCTTCACCAATAATAAAGTTAAAAGCAAACCAAATACCATTAGTAGTCTTGGAGTTTTGAATGGTTTTACTGTACCAAAATGAAGATATAAGTAACCACACCTACAAAACAGAAAAGTGGAAATTTCCCAATATTCAATTGAGCTGTATACTTGTACTCCATATGAAGTAAGTACATATTCTCCTGTGTGGTTGTTTTGTACAGGTTGATTTTTGGATAGAAGGGAAGAAGGCAGCCACGGAAGTGATTTGCTGTGAGGAGCTGCTAAAAGCTTCCTCTGCGCCTGGAAAAAACCAATCGCTGGCTGGCTCTGAGAATAGGCACACTGCTAAGCCAATTAGAAAAGCTGGTAATGCCTCTATGATGACATATTTAAGAAGGGGAAAAAGCTGCGGGAAACTCTCTTTTTTCTTCCTCGCCTTTGAGGCGTGGTGCGGGGCCCGCTGGGCTGGGGCCCTTCCCAATGTGGCTGCCGCAGCCATGCCACCAAGGGCCATCCTGGCACCGCGAGCAGCCCCAGCAGCTGAGGTTGGGAGCGGCCGTGCAGCCGGGACCGCGCGGATGCAGTCGCTGCCATCTCGGCATGGCTCGCGATGAACTTTGTTTGCTTAGCCGCTTTTAGCCAGGCGTGCTGCGGACAGAAGGGCAGAAGAAACGGCGGCAGCAGCTTTTCCTTTTTGTTGCCTTGCGTGAACAGAGGCACTAAATGGAGCTGACACCGTGGTGGCCGGTGTAGTGCTGGCAGGGACCACGTGACCAGCAGCAAGAGGCAGCGCGAGCGATTTTCCAATGCAGAGCCCGGACAAGACCAACTTTTCAGTGCTGCAGAACTCTACAAAAACTTTTCAATTGATAGAACGATAGAACTTGAGCACAAACGAACTTATGAACACCAATTCTCTCCTGAGTCAGAGAAAAGGAAAAGGTGGAGACACATGAGGAAAGCAACATGGCAACACCAAGGTCGGTGCAAAGGAGGGAGGAGGAGAAGGAGGTGCTCCGAGCGGTGGAGCTGAGATTCTTCTGCAAGCTGTGGTGAGGACTATAATACAATGTACTGTTTCCCTGTAATTCATGAAGTGCATGGGGGGATGCAGAATTCACCTGCAGCCCGTGAGAAAAAGGTGCTCGCACTGGAGCGTGTGAATGCTGAGAAGCCGTGATCTGGTGAGAGGTTTGAACAGAGAGAGAGAGAACCCTTGCTTTCAGAGACAGAAGAAGACCCCTGCTTTTATATTAGAACACCTTATCCTTAAAAGACTGTACTCCATGAACTTTTTGGCCCATGAGAAAAAAGCAGTTGTGGGAAGACTGCTTTGCCTGTGGGAGGGGCTCACATTGCAGCAGGCTTTTCAGGTGGGACTGNCTTTTCAGGTGGGACTGCTACTTGTGAAATTTAGAACCATGTTGGAAAAGTTCACAAAAAACTGTCTCCTGTGGGAAGGACCTCATGGCATAGCAAAAGAGACTCCTCTCCCTAAATGAACTGAAAGAAGATTTACTTTTTTAAAGGGGACAGACTGACTAAAAACCCCATGTTTTTTCTCCCTGAGCTGTTGGTGGGAAGAAAAGAAGGGCTGGGGCAGGGGGAGAGGTGTTCTAAAGGTTTATATTAGTTCTCTTTATCTTTTGTATTTTTTTTTAATTCTGTTAATAAATTTTTCTTGATGAAGTTTTTAGCCTGTTTTGCCTGTAAAGTATGTTCTCCTAATCCTTATCTCACCCCGTGAACTTTTTAATTCTTTCCCC
The DNA here is from genome assembly GCA_013398955.1 of Callaeas wilsoni. Taxonomy (NCBI): domain Eukaryota; kingdom Metazoa; phylum Chordata; class Aves; order Passeriformes; family Callaeidae; genus Callaeas; species Callaeas wilsoni. The sequence goes on from VWPU01010886.1 coordinate 43,140, forward strand.
TCCTCTGCTCAACTATGGCAGAAGAAAATGAGTAAATAGTTTTTTCATGAGTGCACTGGCGTTTGGCCAGCATCCAACCCACAACATCCTGCTATATACAAAATTACTGATACGTTAAATTATGTCTTTAATTTTACAATACCACTAATTTCTCTAAGTTTGTTTTGCCATTCAAGTTGCGATGAAATTAAAAAATATAAACAAAGATCTGATCTATAAACGGTGTATATTATCAGTGTTCTCTGTACCACAAATTTTGCCAAATGTAAAAGCAACCTTTGAAATTAAAGTTCTAACTTTTAAAATCATTTCCTACCCTGTACTGTCCTATGAGCTAACACCCTGCAAGCAAGGGAAACTAAGGTCACAGGTTTTCTGCAACTCCTGACACTGATTTAAGAGGCACTGTATTTGCCTCTGTGCAAGAAGGGGATAATTTCAATCCAGTGAGGAAATTTATAGGCAGGCACAGTGCCCACAGTTGCCTAAACACACATTTATGATTAGTTATTTTTGCAGCTACTTAGCAGACATTTTTACCTTTTGAGAGTCTACATTCTTAGCGATATTAGAAGTCTTACAGTACTGTTCTTTACACTGTCTGGTATTCACAAGGGAAGAACTTTGGGCAAAATCTGAAAGGGAGATTATAAATACACATCTTGAGAAATAGAAAATACAGCCTTTGTGTAAAGAAACAGATACATTTAAATGGGAAGAGAATGAGGGAACTTGACTAAATTAAAACTAGCAGTAAAAAGTGAACTACAGCTACAGTGAAAATCATTACATCAGAATAACCTTCTTTTCCAAACCATGTATTTTACCATTGATGTATTGAGCCAGTTAAATGTCAGACACGTGGAGAAATCTCTACAGGCATTTTCATTCAGCTATGCCTGTGTTTACTACTCAAAGTAGGTACTTTACTATGCAATACCCAGAACCACTGTGGAATAGTAACCTGCCTTTTAGTGAAACAAATAATGCCAGTAAGTTCTGAGTGTTATTTTATGCTATCCATAATCACACTAAGAAACCACTGGAGATGCCAGGCTCACCTTCCTGACACTTCCAAGATTTTCTACCTTTTTAGTTGTGGAAAAACTGCTAATTTGACAAAGTGTGCCCATACAAGACTAAAAAAAAGCACTTTCTTAGAACTATCAAACTTTTCAACTGAAGATTCTAATTCCTTGGTTGATAACTGTTTACAGCAAAAAAAATGGAAAATACTGTTGAATATTCTTCAAGACAACTTAAGCAGTTTTTTGGTTTTGTAACTGGCCCATAAAGAGCAGCTTTGTGTTGTTGTTTTGTTTTAGGTTTTGTTTAAAGAAAAAATGGCAGAACTCTAAACTTAAACACCAACGAAAATAAAGGAATGAGATGAGAAATTAACTAACTTAAAGACTGCACAGTAAACAGCAGTGAAGAACAAGTTCCTTGAACTGAGCCTTAACAAGACAACACATATTCTTTTTATATGTGTTTTTCTCTGCTGCCACACATGCTTGGAATATGTAGGAACAAAAATACCTCAAAGAGTCACAACCTTCTTCCTCTCCTCCTCTACAAAGCTATTCTTTTGAGCATTCTTACCAGAATACAGAAACCTGAGTTAGCATAAGATGAATATACAAAAAGATAAAACAATCTGTGAGCTGACAAGATGCAGAAGAGTAGAAGTTATAAATGGTGTACTGGCAGACGATGTCAAGAAGCACCAGGTATTCAGGTGATTTTTTTTTTTTTTTTAACCAAAAGGTTACTTTAAACGCAATGCATAATGCCAGTCCATTGTTAGGTAAGGCACCTCTGAAATATACCAGAGAGAGCACTCCAAGTCTTTTGTAAAGGAACAGTCCACAAGGAAAGACAGAGAAAACTGCATCCTTATAAAGTTTACCAAGGTGGTAACATGATTATCCAACTGTGTGGACTGAATACAAATATGACGGTTATTTTAAAAATACTGTGAAATTAGCTTTCATTTTCTTTTTCAGTAACATTTGTGCAGTGATATTATCAATGCAGAAGGATCCTTTAACAGTGTTGCCTGTACAGGCTCTTCCTACTTGCTTTGCACACCACCAGAGATCAGGGGTGCTTTGGTATAAAGGCTTGTGTATTATGTGCTTGTTTGTGTCCTTGACATTCATTTCTTTGTGTGCTCGGCTTTGTTTTGCTAAGTTACACAAATCTTTGTAAGAAATTATGTTTTTACATTTCATAGTTTTCTTTTTTTGCAAGAAGCCTGAGAAGTCTGTAAAAATCCTAATAAAGTATATAAAAAATATATACAGCTACATTCAGATACATGTGTAACACACTTACTGTTATTTTAATCATCTGCTCTAGTAAGCAGGGCAACTAAGCTGGTCACATGGCAGCAAAACTTTACTTACATTAAGGAAGGATGGCATGCTGATTGTGTGCAAGATTTTCTTGAATGTGCTCGGAAAAGCTCCAAGGTCTGTTTCTGCCTTTATGACCCGTTCTTCCAGTCCAGCTACACTATTCCCAATCATTTTCACAAAAGCCTAGTGTGAAAAAAACCCAAAAAAATAAATATGACATTTCCATTAACAAAATAAAACAGGATTATGTTTTGCAAAACAGTGGTGAAAGATCCATCACTTAAATGAGGAGTCAAAAACTTCATGCTCCATTTCTCTTCCACCTACAAGTCCATTTTATTGCTAGAAATTACTGGAGATACTTAAAAGGCTGAAAACTAGGTTAAATCTAATAAAACTATCTTCCTTTTCCCATTTACCTTTCAAATAACTAACTTGTATTTTTCAGAATCTAAACTTCTACCTGCCTTTCTACTACCAAAAGAAAAAGCAAGGATCTGAATCAAGATTTTGAGGCTTTATCAGGGATGAAGAGACCACTCATTCTATTTGCTTCTGAAACTTCGAAAGCTAGTACAAAAAACTGCCTTGCTTCAAACAGTCAATGAAAAATTTTATTTATTTTTTTAAAATGTGTTTAAAAAGATCTAAAACATGTTTGGACTTCCCACAGTCCCCAGAAATTATTCATAAATGTAGTCCTCTTTATTAACCCTGAAGTATTGAACCCAGAGTGGACATGGAGAGCACAACTCACCTGAGCTGACTCCACATGTGTGCACATGCGCACACAAATATGCAGGCATTGATTCTTCCCCCTGTTAGGAAACAGAATGCATCTAGAAGACAGCAAATACATACCTCTAGTTTGTCAATCTTCCTATAAATCTGCCTCATTTCTGTAGCTTTTGTGTAAATTTGAGGTATACTTTCATTGACAACTTGAGAGGAATCACTTCGAATCTAAAGACAATTCAGAGAAATAATACAAAAATCAATGAATGAAACAAAATGTTTAGTACATTTCATACTGGAAACTAGAACTGTGCTCCAACAGACTAAAATTTAGAGTTTAAAAATACTAGACTGAAATTAGCATAAAAACACTAGATTAAAATCAATATACTATAGTTTTGTATAGTTTTTAAGTAGCTTTGAAGAAAATGTATTTTGCAGAGACTAATATTTACCTTTATACTTATATTAAAAATAGGCTAATACAATCTCTTCTGAACTGAGATGGAACATTTTCTAAGACACACTAAAGAATTAAATATATTAAGCTAAAATTTTGTCTTAAGTTTTACTGCCTGTACTTTTCCTCAGGTTTGTTATAAAAGGCAGGCCACAAAAAGCTTAGTTTACTGGTATTAAAAAAAAAAAATCTCCAAATCTACAATAGAGTTGTGCCGGAGAACCATATGTGCTACACTTTAAAAGACAGCCTGTCTACCAGTGTCAGCTTACAGGAACTTTCCACTCAGTTGCCCCATCTAACCCTACAAGAAAAGTGAAAACAAAGCCGCCTTTCTGAAAAGAGGGTCCCCTAAAGACAAATCTAGCTTTGCTGGTTTGGCAGCTCTGATTAGATACTTTCATTATAAAACCCACAAAGGACGTCTTTATGTATTTTAAAGGAGAAGCGGAATATCATACTGTTCTTTTAAACCTCTGTCATTGCACCATTCAAAATGGGATTCTGTGCATATACATAGACAAGAATACAAATCCAACTACATAAATATGCAGTTAGGAAAAATTTCTTCACTGAATGGGTTGTCAAGCATTGAAGCAGGCTGCCCAGGGAAGTGGTGGAATCACCATCCCTGAAGGTATGTAGAAGATGTGGCACTTTGGGATATGGTTTAGGGGTGAACATGGCAGTGCTGGGTTAATGGTTGGATTTGATGATCTTAGAGGTCTTTTCCAACCTAAGAAATTCTATGATTCTACAGCTATATAGACATATTTTGCTCTGACATGAAATTTTGGTAGTTTTCATCCATGAGTTACCTGATTACCAAAATAAGTCATCTAGTTATCAAATGTGTTTTCATACTGGAACCTGCCTAGACTAAAGGCTTCTTCCTCTCTGTGTCTTACTAACACCGATTAAACTGTGTTCTGGCTTCGAAAACCCAACCACATGAAAGTTATACGTACCATGTCCAGCATTCCCACGAATTCATCCACCCTGGTCAGTAAGTCTTCTAGACTCTTGTCTAAGCTTTCTATCTGCAAAACAGAGGTCACTTAAAGTACTTGAAAACACACACACTCACAAAACCCCGGCCAGTCTCCCAAACAAGACCACCGAGTATAGACACCGGTCAGACTTCAGCCAGCCTCACAGGAATCCCACGGCTTTTCCCTGTCTCGGCTTCGTTCAGCGCAGGTGACGCGACCCCCGGTACGTCCTGTCCCGCACAGCCCCAGCGCGGGAGCGCGTCCAGCTCCAGAGGGCTGCGCTCCCATGGCATCCCCTTCCCGGCACCGGGCCCGCCGCACGTCCCTGTGCCCGGGAGCTGAGCAGGAGCCCCGGGGCGGCCCGGCCCGGCCCCTCGCCCACCTGCTCGCTGAAGAGGCTGCGGTCGGCGAGCAGGTACGCGGAGTAGGCGGCGGCGGTGGCGCTGAGCGACGCCTCCGAGGCGTCCTCGTCCTCCGCCTCCCCGAGGCCGGAGGCTCTGCTTTGGCTCTGGGACACGTTCCCGCTGTCCGCGCCGGGGCAGGCGTCCGGCAGCTCGGCTCCAGCCCGCTCACCCGCGCCGGCGGCCGCCGCCATCGCACGGCCCGCCGCGGCCGCCATGCACCGCCCCTCACATGACCGGGCGGGCCGGCGCAGCCGCGCT
>VWPU01010887.1:0-22686 GCA_013398955.1 Callaeas wilsoni
TTATTATTAATAATAATAAAAAAGTGTTTAAGATGGCAATTTGCATTTCAGCAGCACCTTTAATTCTCTCCAAACGCTTTACAGACAGGGATTAACGAGGCCTCACAACAACCCTGTGAGGTAGGTGGATGTGCCCACCCCACTGCTGTGGGGACAATGAGGGCACCGGGGATAAGGGCAGTCGTGCTGGGATTTGACCTAGAACTTGGGCATTTAAGTCCCATCAGGCCTGCAGCTTCAGATCAGGCTTTCCCAGCGCACGGGTCTGGCTCGACGTGGGGCTACGCTGATTAACGAGCCCGTGACTGCCTGGCACAGACTATAAAGGCCATTAATCTAAGGCAGAGGTTTATTAGCGGAGTGGATGGTGCCTTGGTGCTTCTTGCTGCTGGAATTATCGGAGTGTTTGAAGGCATGTCAAAAATAGAGTTAAGGTATCAACCGCAGAGCGTGGCAGGCTGTCAGTGGAGAAAGCCCTTAGGCCCCAGGTGGGGAAGCTATGTAGGACACTACTGTAAATGTATTGATCAGAAAGGACATAATAATTTATATATAAAGTCCGCCCTTGCTCTTTCCCCGAAGGAAAAACAAAAAGAACCTAGAAAGCCACTGCTGGTTGTCACGTGTCAGCGTCAAGCTCTGGGCTCTTGGCTTCATAGCACCTGCCAAAAGAACAAAACGTGGCACATCAGCGGCCTGGCTGGGCTGGTAAAGGGAGTAGAGCAATGTGTCCTCCCAAACTCAGTCCCAGCTTTAAAACAACCGAAAACGATGTGAATTCCTCGTGTGGGAAGGAGCTGAGAGCGCTGATGGGGATGTGCTTCAGCCACCTGTGGGGCAGGAGCGGGTAAGCCGGGCTGGAGGGCGAGAGCTCGATTTCTCACAGACCTCTTCATTTAATGGCAAACCCCCCCGGCTTTGCGGCTGGCCACAGGTGATGCCACCTGTGTACATGAGGTAAACTTGGCACCTCGAGTTCGGCCAGCTCAGGTAAACCTGAGAGGGGCACCCAAACTTTTCACTGGAACCAGTTTGGACCTTTAGAAGTTTGGTGGCAGCTGGTTTTTGTTATATTTCTGAATGAATAAAAGAGCAAAGAAGTGCCTCAAGGCATGCTCTTATCCAGCCAGAGAAATGATCCCCAGCTGACTCCCTAAAAAGCAAGGCTGAAAAGGGAAACCTTTTCTGACGGGGGGTAGCTCATGCTGTTGTTGGTGTTGATGTTCTTCACGGAGATCAGAGTGATGCTGTTCCCCTTCTGGCTCACGTCTGCCGAGCAGCTGCCAAGGAGAGGAGCAGATATTAATTACTCCGGGAAGTGAGAGAGGGAATCGCAGAATCACAGAGTCACTGAGCTTGGAAAAGACCTCCAAGACCATCGAGTCCAACCTTGGAGCAATCCCCACCTTGTCAAGCAGACCAGAGCACTGAGTGCCACGTCCAGGTGTTCCTTGGACACCTCCAGGGACAAAATTTCTTTGCATACAGCCGGAGGCAAACAGGCAAGGCCGAGGCTGGTACAGGGAATCAGGTTTGGTTTCACTGCCCACTGAGCTGCTGTTTTGATTCAGGCCCATCCACAAGGCTTAGCAAGGTGGAATTCCCGTTTTTTCCTCCCCTGAGGGCTGGGATGTGCTTGCCTTGCCCGTGGAGACTGGATGACTTTGGCGATCAGGAAACCTTAGGCACTGCCCTATTTTCTGGCATGTTTTGCCTCAGTGCCTTCAGATCCCTTGGATCGTGATCATTAAGGCTACTTGGAAACCACTGATGTTGATGCAGATTTGGCACCTAAGTACTTACAGACTTTGTATCCCTTGTCCCTTTCAAAGCAGGGTTTATTTCTTTGGTAGGAAACTAGCAGATGGAAAAACAGGAGCAATGTGTTTTGGTCCCTTCCAGCTCTCCTTTCCTGCTGTTTTCCCATGTTCAGCCTCTCCTCTGGAGTTGCAGTGATGGACCAAGGGGTTCTGATGGACCATCTTCCGCTTGATGCTTCTCTTCCAAAGGTCTCTGAACTGGGGCTCCCTGGTCCTGCTCTTGCTGGGAAACAGTAATGGGCATCTTGGGAGGTATCTAAGACTGCTTTGAGATCCAGAAACTCGAGTTTAGACCTCAAGGCTCTATCTAGGCAAGGAAGGCAAGCAATCTGCTTTGGGAAGATGATGAGTCTTCTCTCAGGGCAGCTTGGAAATGAGGCCCCTAAATATTGACCTATCTATGGCTCTATCAGAGGATGAGGTGTTATCAAAGCTGATTTTGCTTTTCTAACTCTCTCAAAGATGTCTTGACACGCTTCCTTCCACCTGAAATAACCGAGGCAGACTCTTTTCCTTGCTAAAATTAGCTCTGGGATAAAGCAGGCACTCTCAATCAGATGTGGGTGGCGTGAGCAGCCTTACCTCTCTGATACCATGGAGGTTCCTGGCTTCTGTTTGTCTGGGGGGAGAAAAGCAGTTGGTGATGTAGAGGTGAGAAGTCATAAAATAAGTCAGCTCTATTGTGAATTACTCTGTGCAGGGATATAAACGAAATCTGAACGAGATTGGAGACACTGTGGGGGAAACTTGAGGGCTGGTTAGAGAAAACCCTTCAGCTGCGGGGACGTACAGGCAGGACCTGCTGCCGCTTCAGCCACCAGCATCCTCCGGGCTTCAGGAAGGATTCCGCCTTGCTGCAGAGCAGCCTTGCCCTCTGCTGGGCACTGCTTTGTGGGAAATGGGATTCCTAGGGAGAAGGAGTGTCAAACTCCACGATTTTTGCTGGAGGAGCTGCCCACCTCTTGGAATTTGAGTTGGAGGAAACTTGAGACCACGTCCAGATGAGGCTGGGCTGGGGCTCTAGCGAGGAGCTCACGCTGCATTCCTGACTGCTCAACCCATGTTCCAACCTGGCTTCCAAACCTCCCACCACTGTGTAAGCTTTTCAAACGCATCTTGTAGGAATTGCCAGATCCGTGTGGAAACTGGTGATCGTTGATTAGGGAAGTACAGATTCCCCCAGACAAATACCTTCCGAATCCTTGGAGTGGTTGCACTTGAACCTCAGGCTGACCACGCTGACCAGGATGATGACCACCACTATCAGGATAACAACGAAGCTGATGACACCTGGGGATGGAGGAAGGAACTGTCTGAGCAGCTGAGAGACTTTGACTGTCAAAACTTGGGCAGGAAATCAATATTTTCATTAATGTGAGCATGGTACATAATAGACAGAGAAGCAAACAGTTGTTAGAACAAATCGCTTTATCCTCCTGTGTTTTAACCTCAAAGGGCTTCTATGAATGCTCAAGCAATAAATACTTAATTGATAAGGCAGTGCCAGGAAGGCAGAAGTCAGCTGATTACACTGGGGATTGATAGGAGTCAGTGTGTTCCTGCTACAGTTGGTAAATCTTATCCCAAAAGTGTGTAAAGCCAAATAAATAAGTAATGTAACAGGGAGAGACAAGCTAGAGCTGTGGGTGATGTTATCTTTCCCATAAACCACGTTCAGACGCTTTAAATCAAGTGTAGATTTGATACTGACATCAGGCCGCAATAAATCAAACGATTCTTTGCACAGGAAATTTGTCCTGCCGAGAATCCCTCGGACTTAGAATCATGGAATCACGGAATGGTTTGGGTTGGGAGGGACCTTAAAGCTCATCTTGTTGCGCCTCCTGCCTCGGGCAGGGACACCTTCCACTGTCCCAGGCTGCTCCAAGCCCCGTCCAGGCTGGCCTTGGGCACTGCCAGGGATCCAGGGGCAGCCACAGCTGCTCTGGGCACCCTGTGCCAGGGCCTCATGAAGTTGGGTGTCCGAACCAGCGTGGGCTGGTGAAAGAGAGCCCCCTCCTCTCCCCAGGTGGCACAAGACCTTACCAAAAGCTGCCACCGTCAGCGGAGATTTCTCGTCTGTTGGGCTGGGCTCGGGCAAGTGCCTGGAGGAGTTCGGTGTCGGGGTGACGGGTTGTGAGATGCCTACAAAGGGGAGAAAGGCAGATTTACATAAAAGTCATTCTTCCACGGCTGGGAAGAGGGTTCCTAGCGATGCTGGAGGACCTAACTCTCACTTGCACTTCACTGAAGAGACCAAGTTTGGATCCCGGCCAGGCCCATCAATCTTAACAGCAAAGTGAGCAAGACCTGGGTGGAATCACTGCCTTGGTGGGGCCCCTTTTATTGACCAGCTGAGAACTCCCACGGGTTTTCCTTCTGGGACCCCAGTGAGGAAAGGTCAAGGTCAGCCCTGGCAGTGCGTTTGAGGGGGGAGTTTGTCCAGTCTCCCTCCTTTTACAACCTTTTGCCATAATGGCACCTTTCCTGCTCTTCCCAAGGCTCAAGAGGTGGCTCTGAAGTGCTGCTTCCGCAGAGCTTTGCAGCCTTTTCGAGGGCTGGACGGGATGTCCAGCACCCCTCAGGAGCTCCCTGGCCTTTCTCCACGCTGCTTTGAAGACAGCAGTGTGATGGCCTGGCTGCTGGCCGTGCAGAGGGATGTAAAATACGGAGCAGGAATCACCTCTCTGTGAGGAGGAAGCACCTTGGGTCACTGGTGTCGTGGTACTCTCATTCCTCACGGGATCCTGACCTGTGCAGAGAGACACAGAATGTGAGTCTTGGCCTCCAGTGTCATCTAAGAGCCAAAGGAATTAAAGGAGAGGAGAATGGATTCACGGTAGTGCCGGCGATACCTGGGGAAACGTGGAATTAGTACTCCCACCTCCATGCTAAAAGCTTCCCACCAAAAATACTTTGTACTATTTTCCACGTCCAGATGGAAACCTAGGGAACCAAAATTCAAATACCCTTTTGTAAACTCTTTAAGGCCTGCAGTCCCAGGTGCAGGTTTGGGGCAGAAACAGCAAGGGAAGGCTGGAAGACTGAGCCGGGAAGGTTATAAATGTGCTATAGCTCATAAACACTGAGACTTTAAAATTGTCTGATTAGGGGCAGAAACGTTGCAGGATGTGGGTGTGGATGACTATTCTGGCTTGTCCCTGGACTTGAAATGAGTGGATTTGCTGTCCTGAGTTATCTAGAAGTAATTAAACCCATTTGAGGTGGGCTAACTTGTGCCCCACATGTAGTCTAGGTGTGGCAGAGCAGAGGTTTGTACCAGCAAGGACTCCATTTCTCAGTGGGATGAGCTGCCTTGTGTGAAGCTGCTTGGTCTGTGACAGCTGCTCCCAGTGCCTGTGCAAGGAAACGTAAAGCCAGCCCGTGTGTTTCACTTGTACAGAGAAAAAACATCCTTTGCTGCCTCCAGGCTGTTGTTGAACAGCCAGAGTGTCTGCATCGACCTTAATGAGCAGCTACAGGCCCTGTCAGGAGACTAAAAGTGATCCTTCAGAGCTTCAGAAGATCATCTGTAGGTCCAGCAGGATCCTCTTCCCCGCTCTCCCATGCCCACGTTGCCAGCCAAGGGAACGCGGTGCCTGGAGAGCTGTGCACAGCTCCGGCACTGCCCCGGGGAGCAGCTGAACCCAGGCCCTGTCTCACAGCAAGCATCCCTGCTTTGGAATGGGATTCTGCCAAGAGCCGGAAGAAAAAGGGGAAAAGGCATGAAATAACCAACATAACTGTTTCAGGAGCCACACGGAGCAGAACAGTCTGGAGAAGCAGCATCTGCTGCTGTGCAATTTTTTCCTCAGTCATCAAATTCTTGGTTTCATTCTGAAATTGTTCTTCTAGCCAGGGGCAGAAGCTGTGGTTGGCTGAGCCTGGCATGGATATCCCATCCCTGGGAAATGCTGGGTCTCACACAGTGGGAGACCTGGCTTTTGGCAGTTTCAGCATCTTTAGTCAGAGATGTGAGCAGCTTCTCAGTGGTACGTCAGGGTAGGAATGAAAAGCAGTCTGCTCTGAGCACAGGGCTCCCGGCTTAGCCGGGCACAGCCGTGCTGGGTGGGCATCTGTGTGGGCACAGCTCCTCACCTTGCTTGTGTAAGAGATCTGAGAGGTACCTGGAGAGGCAGAGCAGTTTCTTGACCATTACAGATTTTTGAGGCTGAATTTTTAATGGAGAATCAGCTCAGCTGTCAGATTTCAGTCTTCCAGTCACTTAGACTCTGCCCTTATTCTGAGGAAACTCTGACTGAATTCTCTAATCTGTGCTTACAGGTTGGGTTAAGCAAACTGTCAAAAGCAAAATTATATTTATTTAAAAGGATTTTTAAAGGGCTCCCTTATCCTAAACACAGATCCATTGTTCAGCTGCTAAAGTTCATCCCAGCAGAGGATGTTAAGGGCATTTATCTTGTGTTTTATCACTGCTTATAGGGACACCAGATGTGATTTTGGGTGTTAATCGTGGCTCAACCCCCAGAAAAGACTTGTGCTTAGAGAACCCGTGCCATGAGAACCAAGCAAGCTGATTGCCCTGAGATTATCTGATCTTATTGTTACTCTCTGAAAGGACAAATTACCTTGAGATGTAGGAGAAGGAGCTGCAGTGCTTCTGTTTCCACTGGAATTATCATCTAGATAAAGAAAACATGGGAAAGCACAATTAACTTGGGAAGCCACTACAGATCCCACTGTGGAGAGCTGTTGGGTGTCCATGGAGTGAAAATGTTTATTTGCATGATACTTTCCCTCCAGACAGACGTTAGAATGCCCAGTTAGCAAGGTGTGGAGTCAGCTCAGTGTACCTGAGAGGTGAGCTTGGGAGAGGGAGGCTGGAGCTGCTCCAGTATTGATAAAGCATGACCTGGATTTTCTGATACGGCCTTGGCCCAGCTGTGTCCATCTGGGGAGCTGGAATGAGCTGCTCTTTCAGCAGAGACTCAGAGAAATCCAATATTTGCAGAATTGCTGAACAGCCAGCACACTGTGGACTAGCCCAATACTCTGATGCCTGCAGTTTGGCTTGGGCAAGGATGGAGGCACAAACAGCAGATATTTGAGTTTTCCATCCTTACCTCGCTCAGTGGTTGCTGTCAGGGTGGCTGTAGCGATGGGGGAGGGTTTGGCTGTAGTAGTTTGATCCACAGAGGTGAGGCTCAGGTTGGTCGGTGGCGTTGGTTTTACCAGTGGCTCTGCAGGGAAATTGTAGTGTTACTTCAAAAAGTTCAGCTCAGAAACAGCTGGGAGAGGGCACAGCTACTGCAGAGCCCTCAAATTCCTCAGGAGTCAGGAAAAATCTGCTGGGAAAGCATGGAAATAGCCTTCATCCTGCTCAGAGCCAAGGAGCTCTTGTACTTTGGGATTCACTTCTGCTTTTTCACTGTGAGGAGATGCTGAGCTGGCAGAGCTCAGCAAACACGTGGAGAAAGTCAGGGTTTTGCCACTGCTTCTTCCCCTGCTTTGAAAAGCGAAGGTGTTTTTGTCACCGGACACTCGAACTGCCCTGGAATTTATAGGCAAGTTCCTTGTCTAGACTGCTCTTGGCTTTCCAATAAATTGAGAAATTGGTTTCAAGGTTAGTGTGGTGGGTTTTTTTTTTTTCCTTTTATTATCCTTTATCGCTGAAATATTAGAATTTAGGATTAAGTTTCTTTTAAATTTCTTTTTTTCTGCAAGGCTTGGAAGCAGAAATCTTTTTGAGATCTTATTCCTTGATATTTTTGGGGTCCTTCTGGAAGGGTAGCTATGCTTAGATATTTTTCTTTCCCTGAAACATAGCAAGAAGAGATCTGTCTCCAAAGATCCAAGTGGACACTAACAGATGTGGATCTGGAGCTGGAGAGATCACTTCTTGTGTAATTGGTTTTCTGTACGTGTCACAAAATCATAGAAAGGCTTGGGTTGGAAGGGACCTTAAAGATCAGCCAGGTTGGATGGGGCTTGGAGCAACCTGGGATAGTGGAAGGCGTCCCTGCCATGGCAGGGGTGGAATGAGATGAGCTTTGAGGTCTCTTCCAACCCAACCCAATCCCATTCAGGGATTCTGGGATTCTACCCTATGATCATCTCATTCTCCCTTTTCAATTCAGTGATTTTTTCCCCCTCTGGTTTTGCTCACACCTGTGCCTTGATCCCTCTGGGGTGAGTTGGCTGGATCAGAAGCCCTGACACCACCAAATTTCCTTCCTCCTCACCACTGTCCTGCGCACAGCCCCAGTCACTGCTGGGCGGCCCAGCTGGGCTGGGGTCAGACCAGTTACACGCCGGGATGCCCCCGAGCCGCTCTCCCCGGTCTCCAGCTGGGCGTTACCTGAGCTGTGGTTCTTTGCTTCAGCGCTGCGTGCTGTTGGTTGGGATTGACCTGGAACACGAGCAGAGGCACGGAGGTGACCCTTCCAGGTTGGTGGGATCCCACAGGGAGGGTTGAAGGATGGGCAAGAAAGGGGCCAAGCCAGCGAGAGCAGAGGGGGACAAGAGGCGCCAAGCAGAGCGTTTGTCACTGCCGTGGCCGTAGGGACCAAAGGGAGCTTGGCGGCTCCACGGATCCACAGCTGCTAGGAAACAGCCGGGGAAAACGGGGAGCAGAGATGAGGCAGGAGCCCTCCGCTTTCCCCAGGCTTCCTGGAACACAGCCTCGCTCCCTTCCAGACAAAGATGAGCCAAGCCGGATCACCCTCGGGGGCACAGTGCCCTCCGTGTCCCCTGGAGGTCTGCGGGTGAGTGGTGATGGATGGGGCAGGCAGAGGCAGGATCCTGGGAGAAGATCCCTCAGCACATGGGACTTCTGAATCAGGGTCCCGTTTGGGGCCTCTCCATTTGCATCCCTCCGTTTCCATGTGCATCTGTAGGAGCTTCTGGTTGTTTTAGACGGTCGGGACGACCAGGGACGAGAGAACCCTGAGGCGAGGTCTTAGAGCATGGAGTTTATTACGAAGGGTGTGGGTGTAGGGGCCCTGCTTGGAGCTGCCAGCTGCAGCTCGGAGCAGGCCAGGAAAGTGAGAGAGCAAGAGAAGCAAAGGTAAGAGCAAGAGAGAGTAAGGGCAAGGGGAAGGAGTGGAAGTAGTAGAAGGAGTAGAAGTAGTAAAAAGAGAGTGAGGTGCTCGTTTACAATACAATAAAGCTGCTTCTGTGTTGAATATTCTAATTTCCACTAACCAATCTAGTACAAGATACAAATCCTATAGTATTTCCATACAGCCTATAAGAATTGTTACATTACCATGCTGCGTTACATTTTAAACTCTAGAAACTCCTCTCTGGACCCCTGCTGCCAAGCCAGCAGGGTCTGCTCTGACCCTGGGAGCTGTCTGCAGGCAGAGGGTATTGTTCAACAGAGAGGGGATTACCTTCTGCCGGCCATCCCATTGTTTTCCAGCTGTTCAGTAACTAAGGCTTGGTATCTCAAAGCTTGCTTTCATTTCAATCTCACTTACAGTTTCCCTATTCTCAGCATCTTTTGCCAGGCAATCCTATTTATAAGGTTTTCCTGTTTCATCTTCCCCAACATGCATCCACATCCAAACAGACACATAGAGCACGTCACAAGCCAGAGGTACCTGTTCCAGCGGGGGTGGAGGAGCTTGTGGAAGCTCTAGAACCTGAAAGGAAAGAGCAGGAGTGTGAGTGGCGCTGATGGGTGATGGTCACTAACGCACTGCTGTTCTTGTTCCTTGCGCGGTTTGGGTTTTCCTCACCTTCCGTCGGAATGGCTTTGAAATATGGGATTCTCCCAAAAGCATTAGCAGAGAAGTAGAAGCAAAGTAGTTTTACTGAGTGTAAAACGATCAGGCTCTGAGTAAATTAGTACTGCAGTTTATGCAGCCAGGATAAATGTCCTCCTCCCCCGCTGGAGCTGAACCTTTTGGGGGGCCACAGAAATCCATGGGGTCATTCCCTCCCGTGAGCTGTTTGCCTCAGCTCAGCCTTGGCAGAGAAGGGTGTGTGACCTGTGTCCTGGAGCTGTTCAAAGAGCTGAGACGCACCTTTGGACACTTTGTTCCCTTGAGACCTTAAGGAATGGATGGATGAGGTTTGCAAAGGCTCTCAGGAGCTGATGGGGCTGTTCTCCTCCCTGTCCTGCGTGTCCTGGGAAGTTGGCTGAAGCCTGTGGCTGTGAGTCTGGAGGGAGCTGCAGCCCTCAGGAGCTGCGTTCCCTGTAGGGCTGGGGAGTCCTGTAGGTCCGTACGAGGTTGTAGGTGTTTCACCGAGTCCCCAGTTCCTCAGCTGAAAGGTGGCTTTGTTCGCTTTTGTTTATTTTTGTTTATTTTGTTTATTTTTTGCTTTTCTTTCGGATTCATGACGAAGCATCCCTGCCCCAATCCCTCGTTTCATCCATGGTGTTTTCCTTAAGCCTCAGCTCCCAGAGTCCTGTGCTCACGGAATCATAGAGCAGAATCATTGGAAGGGAATTTTCAAGGTCATCTAGTCCAACCCCAAGGGTTAGACGAGATGCCAATTAAAAA
The DNA here is from genome assembly GCA_013398955.1 of Callaeas wilsoni. NCBI lineage: Eukaryota > Metazoa > Chordata > Aves > Passeriformes > Callaeidae > Callaeas > Callaeas wilsoni. The sequence continues at coordinate 10,292 of VWPU01010887.1, forward strand.
TGCTGCCCTTGAAAATGGGAGAAAGAAATATCCCACACTTGAGGACAAGACCTGGAAAATGTAAATACACTTTAAATGCTCAAACCAAACCCAGCTGGTTTAACTTTGGGAAGGTGACTTTGAGTCTGTCATTGCTGGGATGTACATCCTAATTGGGATTTTCAAATGGTTATTGCTGGTGACCCTGGTGCTGTCCGTGGTTAAGTTTAATGAAGGAAATGACACTACAGGTACAGAAAGCAGCTGAATCTGACTCTGCTGGTGATCCATCTCACCAGAGTCCCACGGGAGCTGAAGGACTTGGGCAGAAAGGGACAGCAGGGAAGGTTGAATCCTTCCAGCACGCTGTCCCTTCATGATGCCACGGGGCTCTCTGCCTTGCAGGGGTGCAGGGGAGGATCCAGCCAGGCAGCACCAGCCTGGGCACAGCGGTGCCCGTTCCAGCCAGAACCTGCCCTCCCTGGGGGCAGATGCAGCTCAGCTGCTGCTTCTCATCTCTCCTGAGCCAGCTGTGGGACAGCTTCTCTCCAGGCCCCCTTTCTCATCAAGGAGGGGACCAGACACTTCTAAAACCCTGTAGCTCTGACCTGTCTCAGATCTCCAGCCCGCAACACCCCATAATGGCTTCAAACCAAAAGAGAGCGGGTTCAGATTGGATGTTAGGGAGGAATTGTTCCCTGGGAGGTGGGCAGGCCCTGGCACAGGGTGCCCAGAGAAGCTGGGGCTGCCCCTGGATCCCTGGCAGTGCCCAAGGCCGGGTTGGACGGGGCTTGGAGCAGCCTGGGACAGTGGGAGGTGTCCCTGCCGTGGCAGAGGTGGGATGAGATGAGCTTTAAGGATCCTCCCGACCCAAACCAGTCCGTGATTCCAGGATTCGACACCAGCAGCTGTAGGGGTGATGCAGATGAACTTCATGGCAGATCTGTGAGCTGCTGGTGCCTGGGGGAGGCTGAGGGCCCTGGCAGGGAGGGGTGTCTGGAAGGACACCCTCAGCACCGAGTGTGGTTTTCCAGGGCCTGGCTCAGAGCTCAGCCCGGCACCCTCTGGGTGTAGCGAGTTCCTGATTGATCTCATTTTCCTCATGGAATGGCGTTGGAGCCGTAATTGTTTTTGTGTCTGAGGCTTTATGACAATGATCCCAGCCAGACAGGAAGTGTGTAAACCATGGTGAATACATAATAAAATGTGGTTTATTCCCAGACACGATTTGGCTGTGAAAATCAGATTGGACTTCTCAGACCTTTTCCATGTTTTTCTCTTCCAGTTTACTGGGCAGCAGGCTGGGAAAACTGTCCCGCTGAGCCCACGGAAGAGGAGACAGGATCAGATCTTTAATTACACAGAGAGGAAGGGACCGGTTGGTTTTCTAACTCCATTTGGAGCAGGATCAGAAAACAAGGACCTTTGTGTGCAGCAGGGAAAAGGGAGGCTGGGCAACAGGAACCTGCCTTAGCACAAGGACAGGGAGGTGCTAGGAGTGACTGTGTTGGAGAATTTGTGGGATATCCTTCCGAGGGGTTTTGAAGGGCAGCTTAAAGGAGCATCAGGGCAGAAAGAGACGGGGTTATGGGCAGCTGTACCACCACCTACTAAATCAATTAATATAATGGGAAAAAAAGAATGTTTTAGGCACATTTTTGCCCTTCCTAAAGAGGTAGAGATGCTTCTTTTGAGGAAGGGGGATGATTCTGGACATTGGTTTGCAAATGCCTTAATATATTCTCTACATTCAGCACAAAAAATAATGTGCTGAGATCATCACGGGGTCGATATCCTCCAGCAGCTGCCAGACTCAAATAGCTCCTCTTTCTCCAAAATTCCCTTGCAGGACCCATTGTCTTGTTTTCCTGAGGTGAGAAGTAGCTGTGGAAATGCTCCCAGGTACTTTTTCATGGACGTGGCATGTGGAAGCACCCGGAACCACTGGAGAAAGAGCTGCTGTCTGCACTTAGCCTTCGCCAAAGGAAAAGGGGAATGGAGGTGGCCATTTATTCCATTTTTGGTGCAGATGAGGAGAAATCCGGGAGCTTGAACAGAACCTCTGAGGGCGAGGCAGGTGACATTGCCCTGTTCTGCCATCCCTGATGGGACCATCCACGGGCCAGCTCCATCATCCCTGGCGCTAGGACAGGATTGTACTCAACCCTTTCTTCACTGCAGCTCGCCCTGTCACTGAGGGTCACACTGGAGAACTCACAGAGTTCTCTGTTTGCAATCCTAAGCCTTGTGGTTGTTGTAAACAAGATGAAAACGTTTTTTTTCCCAGTGCTCAGTTCCCGGAGTTGCTGTGGCTGGGCCGATGCTCGCCCTGCTCTGGAGCGTTGCTGGGGAGAGGCCAAGGGATGGAGATTCCCTTCTGGCATTCTGCTCCGGAATAAACGGCCCTGGCTTCTCTAAACACATCCACACTTTATTCCAGAGTGGAGCGGGCCTGGCTCTGACTCCTGGCCGCTGCTGCTTGTTATGCCTTCCCTGCCAACTCAAATAAGCAAAAGCCCTGTTCTGTTGGGTGTTTTCTTTCGGGGAGGGTGCTCAGCATCCCAGATCCCACAGGAGCGGGATGGATCTGTGCACAGCAGGATGGGACCGAGCTCCCATTGCGGGGCTGGGCAGCAGGACGGGGATGAACGAAACGTGCCGCGGCTCCCTGCAGACATCCCGGGGGATTCCGGAGCTGGAAACCATTCCCTCCCAGCGCTGCCGCCGGCGTGGAGAGCCCTGGCTGTATAAACGGCTCCCAGCGATAATCTGGAATTGCAATAAACATCAAAGCCCTTCCACGAGGGCGAGCACTGCCAAGGAGTTCGTTGCGTGTTTGGGCGCAAAGGATTTACAGCTGGATTGTGCAGTCCTGGGTGGAGACTTTTACGGCAGGAAGGACGGCTTGGTGCTCGTGCTGTCATGGAAAGTCCCAGGTACCCACCGGAGCTGCAGAGGAGCACGTTGGAGCTGCAGCTGCAGGGCTGCGGGGGCGCACGCTGGAGCTGCAGCCGCATGGCTGCGGAGGAGCATGCGGGCGCTGCAGGGCTGCAGAGGAGAACAGTGGAGCTGCAGGGCTGCGGCGGAGCACGTTGGCGCTGCAGCTGCAGGGCTGCGGGGGCGCACGCTGGAGCTGCAGCCGCATGGCTGCGGAGGAGCATGCGGGCGCTGCAGGGCTGCAGAGGAGAACAGTGGAGCTGCAGGGCTGCGGCGGAGCACGTTGGCGCTGCAGCTGCAGGGCTGCGGGGGCGCACGCTGGAGCTGCAGCCGCATGGCTGCGGAGGAGCATGCGGGCGCTGCAGGGCTGCAGAGGAGAACAGTGGAGCTGCAGGGCTGCGGCGGAGCACGTTGGCGCTGCAGCTGCAGGGCTGCGGGGGCGCACGCTGGAGCTGCAGCCGCATGGCTGCGGAGGAGCATGCGGGCGCTGCAGGGCTGCAGAGGAGAACAGTGGAGCTGCAGGGCTGCGGAGGAGCACGTTGGAGCTGCACCTGCATTTCGCGCTCTTGCTTTGCTCGCGGCTTTCCGGTCGGTTTTTCCGAAGGGTCAACAGGAGAATTTTGGATTTCTGGATTTGGCAGTTGTTTTTCTGTGGGGTTCGGTGTGTCTGGACTGACCTGGCGCCTTCTCTCATGGCAGCTGAGATATTCCCAGAGCCAACAGCTCGCCCCACTCACTCCTCAGCACAAAAAGAGGATGATGTAAACCAAAAGACAGGTGAATTTTAGGTGTTTCTGCTTTGGTATAATTTTTGGCAGTTGTAGACATTTAAAGCATGGCTTTTCCAGCTGCTGACCAAAGCGAGGAACTACTTTAAATCCCCAGATTTTGCCAGGGCCTCCTATAGAGCCCTGAGCCAGCTGCTGGAAAGGTTTCAGCAGGGTTTAGATCGAGCTCAAGACAGGCTTGTGGTGTCCAGCCTGTGTTCACAGAGGGCTGGGGTCCCTGGGGAGCACCTCTGGCCCTGGTGTGGAGTCACGGGGACTGGTCCTGCCCCCTCAGAACTGCCGATGGGGAGGGACCATCTATCCCCAGTGACAAGGGACCCCGGACTTGTCCCTTCCCTGGCAGTTTTGGGGATGTCCCACCTGCAAGCCCACGGGGCAGTGCTGTACCTCAGTGTCACCCTGTGCTTGAAAATGCTTTCAGGAAAGAGATCCAGCAACCTAAAAATAGGCTTTTTCAACTCAGATATTGGCACTTCTGTCAGATGACCCACGACAAAAAAAACCCAAACCCAACCACTTAACACAGCTGCAGCTGTTTCCTGGGTGAAACACGGCAGCAGTGAGCAACACCCAATTCTTAGGACTTCTAGACTTCCACGTGGGAAAAAATCCTCTATTAGGAACCCTGGAAAGCAGAGAGTTCTGCCAAATCCTAGGTCCTGTTTTATTAAGTGCCTAAATAAGGAGTGTCTGCCTTGAGGGTCTCGCAGCAGAACAGGTGGGGTGGGAATTGTGGAGGAGAGAGAGGAAAAGGATGGATAACTGACAGCCTAAATCAGGGCCAGATCCACAGGAGTATTCAAGTGTCTAATTCCCAAATGGCATTGGGGGGGGTTGGCAACTCGCTGCCAAGTGGTTCTGAATTGTAATGACTCAGTCAAAGTGTTATGGAAAGTTTAGAGAGCCAGGAATTAATCCCGGATCTCATCAGCAATTACAATTAATCGTTGCCTTCCTCTGCCTGTCCTCAAGGGCTGGGCCTGGGCCTGGGCATCCTCTCCAAGCCTCACATTCCGTGCTCCTCTCTGGTGAGCCAGTCTGGAAGCAGATCTGAGTGGAAGGCAATTAAAACCCACTTGGATGTAGAAAACAACCCAGGACACAAACAATGTGGGGAAGCTGCGAGCACGGAGTGGCTCTGCTGCATCCCTGTGCTGCCCAGGGCCGGTCTGTCCATGGGAAGGGGCTGTTCCTGGAAGGAAAAGCAGCCTGGCTTTTCTCCTGGCTGCACCACTACTGCTCTGGGGAGCGGACACCTGCTCCACCAGGCTGCTGCCCCATCACCCTCCCAGCTGCTCGCTGGTTCCACTTTCCTCCTGACCTGCTTATTTTAGAGCTCTGGGTTTGCTCCTGGTGTTCGCAGTGCTGGTGATGTGGCTCCTGCCCTTCTCCTGGCTGTGCTGCTCCTCAGGTTTGGAGCTGGGTCTGGGATTTTGGAGGGGAAATCACTCCATGCCCAGCGTGAATGGAAAATGGGGGCACCACCAATGCAGGCTCAACGGGAGCCAGAGCCCAGCCTGTGCTTTTTGCCTACCTACAGTTTTTTAATAATCTTATTTATTAGCAGAGCTCAAAGCACTTTACAGAAGAGTTTCTTCCCAAACTGACTATTCTTTTCAGTAAGTCTGAGATTCCCCAGGTTTATCTGAGTGCTGCTCTGAGGTGTTTATGAAGCACCAAGCAGGAATGGGATCTGCTGGGAATGCTTCAGGAGACAAGGTGTGAAAGGGGCTGGTGGCTAAGGGATTTCTCATCATTCCTGTGCTTTCCACCTGCTTTTCTTGAGTGTCCTGGCTTGAGTGCTGGGGGAGCAGTTGAAGGGTGACCCAGCTTGGAAGAGGTTCCAGTCTCCCAGAAGCAACAGCTACAGAGCAGGTAAAGCATCTTGGCCTGACAGCTCATCTGAGTCCAGATTTTAGGTGAATGACCCAGGTTTTATTCCCACATTTCATAACTCTTTATGTATCCCCCCATACCTCATATCCCCTCAGGACGGGCAGCAGGGGAGGGGGATTCTGCCCCTCTGCCCCGCTCAGGTGAGACCCCACCTGCAGAGCTGCCCTCCTTCAGCTTAAGGACATCCCCCCTTGTCCTGTCCCTCCGTCCCTTGTCCCAAGTCCCTCCTCAGCTCTCCTGGAGCCCCTTTAAGCTCTGGAAGGGGCTCTGAGCTCTGCCTGGAGCCTTCTCTTGTCCAGGTGAGCACCCCCAGCTCTCCCAGCCTCGCCCCGTGGCAGAGGGGCTCCATCCCTCTGACCATCCTGGTGCCTGCTCTGGGCTCACATGGGAGCTTCTCCCGTGTTCAGGTGGTTGGGCCGTGCTGGGTGAGCTTCTCTGGGAAGTGGAGCCGGGAGAGCTCCCGGCTGGGGCCCTGCCGGTGCTGCAGAAGGCACAGCTCCCCTCTCCAGCCTGGCTTCCCAGCAGGAGCGTTCCTGCCTTTGGGACACCAGCGGCACCACCTCCAAGGACACCTGTTGTTGACTCACCGATTGTAAAGGGGACATAATTCCTGGAAGCTGCTGCAGTCGGATCTGCAGAGTCACCGGAGGGGTTTCGTGTTACCGAAGGGAGCAGTTTGTTGTGTGAACAAACATTTCTCCAAACCACCTCCTGCTTTCCCTTCCTTGTTCCCCACGTCAGGGCTGGGCTGGCCTCGCCCTTGGCTGAGGAATTTGCTGTAGGATGCCCTGGTTTGAGGAGGCAAGCCTGGAATCCAGGTGCCTGTCCTTTAGCTGCACCCCTTCTCTTTGATTATATCGAAAATACATCTCGAAATACGTGTCTGCTTTTGACAAACCACATTTCTCGTGCCATTATCCATCCACAGGCTGTGGCACAGATAAGGAGAGCAGTGGATGGAACAACAACAGTGGGAAATCCTGCTGGGTTTTCATCAGCTCTGAGGAGGAATTTTTCAGTGGAAATCTTTTGTCTGGAAAATGCCTGCCCATTGTAATGGAAAGGGTCCATAGGAAGAGGTTTGTTTGGACAAATTTTCTGCTAAGTGTTTCTGGGGGGAGGAAAAACAAATTGGAAATGTGCCAGACCCTCTCACTTCAGCAATTTGAAAATAACAGTTTGAACCTCCCTTATTTGAACCTCCCTTCAGAAATAACCATGAGAAGGGAGCAGTTTAATTTAGGAAATGGTAAATTAATAAAATACCAAACTTGCACCAGGCAGGAGCAAGAAAGGCCCGTTAGTGTCCAGCCAAAGCTGATTCTCTGTCTCCTCCAGGTTGCCTCCATCTCCCCCAGGGCAGGGAGCCTTGTTCCAGAGCCCCTGATTCCCTTTTCCAGCTGCCAGAGTGCCGGGAAATCAGCGGCATCACGGACCCCGCCTGCCCCTCTCGCGAAGCTGCTGCTCTGCCTCGTGCAGAAGCTTTCCCAGGGGCTGCACCACCTTGAGGGGCTTGCTGTAAAATTAAAAATGAAACGAAAAAGCCGTTTTGGAGCTGTTGGATCAGTGCAGAAGAGGGAGCCAGGACACATGCCAGGCAAGGCCGGGGGTGCAGGGGGAAAGGGGTGGCGGCGCTGTGACCATCGAGGGTCCCTGGTTTTAGACAGGTGGCTTTGAGAGGACAGAGTGATGCTCTCGGGGCTCAGGGATGGGGGGTGGCATCCCATCCACCTGATGCTGCCGCAGCCAGGTGCTCCTGGAAGCCGGAGTTCTGGGCAGTGCCTCTGCGAGTCCCGCTCTGCGGATGCAGCCGAGCCGGGGAAGAAGGGGCCTGACCCCTCTGTGGCGTTCCTGTCCCATAAAAGCCCTTCCGAGTGGTCTGAAGAGGGAAAACGGCGTTCTGGGTGGCACTGAGGAGTGTCACAGGGTGGCCAAGGGGCTCAAAGCCCCTCGCTGTGATCCTTGCTCCGAGCCCAGGCACAAATCCCCCCTCTGCTGAAGGCAGCAGAGTTGCCCTCTAACGAATAGAGAAAACTTCCAATCCACATGCTCTCATTTCTTGGAATTACACAGCTACAAACAGAACCGCTTTCTGTATTCTGCAGGAGTGAGATGATCTTTCCTTTCCAACACAAACCATTCTATGATTCTCTGCCTTTTAAAAATTCCATTATTACCAGCACAGTGGCTGTCACCCGAGGCAACTTCTATGGTTTAATGATAAAACCTCGGAGTTGGAGACACATTATTTTATATTCCTTTGAATGTGTTCCAGCTCCCAGCTACTACAGCTGTCAGCAAGGCAAGAGGGGCCTGACAATGCAGGGAAAAGCAACCTGTCATCCTTTGGAACAGGAAACCAGCTCCTTCATCCCACACCTCGGCTCACACGCGCAAGAGAAGTTAAATCAGAATTACCCCAAAGCAGCAGAATTATTACAGCAAGGACGAGGTGTGCTCTGCACCAGCCTTGCACATGGGCTTTGTATTTATATTAACAAGGGGGAAAAGCGCAAATAGAAAGTATTTTTTGAGGAAAACAATGTCCTATACATTTAAACATTCCGCCTTTACTCTTATTTGACAAAAGCCACTTGCTACAAATGCCTCGGCAGCAACACTCCTTTCATTAACCAGGAAACAAAGTTTTGCATCCCAGCCCTGCCGAACAAACCCTGTAAACCCGACGAAGCCACATTTTCCCCAGCAACCTGACCCCCACCACCCCCGAGCTGAAAGGCCGAGCGGCTCCCACACCTTCCAGCCTCCGCCTGGCTCCCTTCGGAGCCCCCCGTGAAGCCGGGCCCCCCAAAACGCCCCGTCCAGCGCGGGCCCGAGCTGCCCGGGTGCGCGGAGCAGCTCACCTGGGAGCAGCAGGAGGAGCCAGAGGAATGGATGGATGGACGGGAGCAGCATCTCCGCGCTGCTTTGCGGCTCGCGGAGCCTCTGGACATCCCGGGAGGGACCGCGAGCGGCGATTCGCCTGGCCGGGCTGCCTCTCGCACAGCTTCCTGTTAAAGAATAGGAGGAAACGGGCTGAATCCACAGGGGAACTGTGTTTTTCAGCCCATTATGGCCGGGGAGGATGTGAGACATCGCTCGCCGGCGGCAGAGGAAACCTCGCCGAGGTTCGCCGGGGATTCGGCTCCCGCAGCAGAGGGATGCCCTGCTCCGGGCCTCAGCGGCTTCCTTATGCTGCTGGGGATTTTTGGGAGGTGTTTTGTGAGTGGTAGGATGCGGCCCAGGTCCCATCCCCCCAAAACGAGGGCTGTGTCGAGCCTCCCTGGGGTACGAGCTGCTGGAGGAGCCTCCCTGCCACCTGAGAGGGGTTTTTCATACATCCATGAGGAATTTGGGAATAACTGCTCCTTGTGGGGCCCGGCTAACTCAGCAGCTGGACCTGCCCTGTACCCTGTGCCTCCCTGGGCAGCTCCAGAGAGTCTGGGCACGGGGACGTGCCAGCTTTGGCATGGTGGCTTTGGGATGCTGCTCTTCAGGCAGCACAGCCTCCCTCCCTGCAGGACACACAGCACACGCTGGGCTTGGATCTGCCCCATCCCCAGTTCCTGGAGGAGGGGAGGAACTGGGAAACTGGGCTGGTTCTGCCCCCATCCAGCCCGAGGGGTTCAGGGTTCTTGGCCCTGACCTTGTGTTGTGCTCATCTGTGCAGGTCCTGCCTGCCACAGTGTGAACCCCACAGGTACGGATTTACCCTGTGCTGGATGGCAGTGGATATTTGGGGCAGGAGAAGGGCTTTAGTGTCCCCACTTGGGAAAGGCTCCTGTGTCCTCCTCGGAGGGTCCATGTGGGTGTTCAGGATGCAGAGCCACAGGATTCTGTCCCCTGGTCTGAAGGGCTGGTCCAGCTCCCTCCCACAGCTCCCCAAAAGCCACAAAGGCAAAGGAGATTCTCCTTGGCTGCGTGGAGTGCACCAAGGGTGCCCTGTGCTGCCAGCAGGATCCCTGCTGCCCACAGCTGCAGACAGCAGCAGGCCTGGGGGGAATGACCCCCTGTGCGTGGCACAGCTCCACACATTCCGTGGGTCTCCTCAAACCCCTCCAGGCCCCCAGGAAAACCAGCAGGCTCGTGGCTGACGGCCTCCAGAGCAGCCTTTGCTGGGACAAACCCCCTGCCAGCGGCCCCCCCATCCTTTTGTCCCTTGCACAGATGTGACGCTCAGAGATTATGCTGTAGATTAAGGTTTTACTGAATCCTGAAATGAGTGCAAATACCCAGAAGCTCTCACACGCAGTTAAATCTCTTCTGGATGCTCGGCTGGATGGTGGAAAAGGCATTTCCCACCCTGCCCTTCCCACGTGCACGAAGGACAGAGCCCAAATATTCACCCCGGCCTGTCTGCTGAGAGCCTGCAGGTACGAGCAGTGGTGTTTTGGGGTGGAAGGGTGGGAGGATGTGTTTTGTAATGGCTGAAACTGCATGTTTTCTGCTCTGAGATGTGCTCAAGGTCACTGCCAGTGGTGTGACACACGGCATCCCTGGGCCGGGGCGATGTACCTGCGTGCAGGGGGGTGGCCTGGAGGGCATCTACAGCCTTGTGGCACGGCCGGGAGGGGAGGGACGCGCCAGCCCTGACCTGGCACTGGCTCCTGCCTGCGACCCCCAGCAGGTCACACAGTCCTTTAGGTTGGAAAAGCCTCCAAAATCATCGAGTCCAACCGTTGGAATGGAGGCCCAGTGAGTCCAGAGCTCCCCATGGACTCACCCCACAGCCGTGCTCCTTCGGCAGCCCTGGGAGCCCCGGCAGGGACAATCATCCCCGGGGCTGTGCCATCCCTCGGGACGGGGCTTTTCCAGCCCGGAGCACCGCCTGGGGACACTTTGCCGGGCTGTGCACAGAGCTCACGTGCAGAAGGGGGATTTTTTACACCCATTGCTTCGCCACGTTCAACTTTCACGCCCCGCCGGTGGCAGGAGGGAGGTTTCCTGCAGCCGAAGGGGGGAGGGAAGGTGCTTCTCCCCGGACAAAAGGGCCCTTGTCCCGCGGGGGGGGACAGGAGGGTCGCAGGGGCGGCAGCGCTGATGTGGCAGCGGGCAGGGACGGGAGCAGCGCTGCCCGCGGGATGAGCCGGCGCTTCCCCGTGCGCCCCGGGGAACCCCGGCGGCTGCGGGGCCGGGCCGTGACGTGGCAACTTCCGAGGTGAGTCTGGCTGCACCTTCACCGGAGAACCACCCCGCAGCTCGTCCTGCTCGCCCCGCCGGCAGCTTCCCAGCCCCGCCGCTGGAGACGATGATTCCCAGGCAGCAGGGACGCCCAGGTACCCCGTGGGGCTGGGAGGGCTCTTCTTCTTTCCTTCCTTTCTTCCTTCCTTCCTTCCTTCCTTCCTTCCTTTCCCTTTGCCCCCTGCTCCCACCCGTGCTGGCTCCCACAGGATTTTGCCTCTGGCGAGGGACGACTCACGGGGCTGGGTCCCCCTGGGATGTCCCCGTGGGGTTTGGTCCCGGATCAGCACCGTGGGGCTGGGGCGGCGAGGGGAGGGCGGAGGGCTCCCCACGAGAGCCAGGTGCAGTGTCCAAAGGTGCCCAGGACAAGGGGATGCAGGGCACTGCCTCATCCTACAGCCCTGGACTTAACCACCAAAATTTATCCTGCGCTGCGAGCCCGAGGCAGGGAACGCTTGCGGGATCATCCCGTTCCCTGGCAGCTGCAAGCGCGGGCAGGAGCCGCGGGCTCGAGGGCGGCAGGTGAGGACAGGGACGGGCTCTGCTCGGTGGTCACCCCCGTGTCCCTGTCCCAGGTCACGCCGCTGAGCCATGAACGCCTCGGTGCCCGGCAGCCAGCTGAGACAGCCCGAGCCCCAGGACGTGGCCGCCTTCACCCCCGTCTCCATCGTCAAGAGCGTGACGAAGAAATCGGACGCGCTGCCCGTGATCTCGGTGATCGTCGTCATCTTCGTGCTGCTGGCCGTGTTCATCGTCCTCGCCGTGCACTACGGCCCGCAGCTGCGCACGGTGCAGATCACCCTGTACCACGAGCCCATGCCCCAGCACATGGACGGCGGCGTGCTCCTCACGGACTGGAGGCAGCTGGATTCCCATGGGAAGCTGCCGGGCCGGGATCTGCCCGGCACGGACTCGGCTGGCGTGAGCTGCCGCTGCTCCTGCAACCATCGCCTTCCCCACGGGAGTGCTGAGCCCAACGTCATCGAGATCACGTACCTGTGACACGGCCCTGGGCCACCCGGGCAGGGCCCAAGGGCCATGTCCTGCTGGAAAAGCAGTGGCTGGGATGTTCATGTATCCCGGGACTCGCCGCTGCCCGCCCGGAGGCTGTGCCTCCCCAGGATGTGTCTGGCCCCAGGAATGCTCAGCCGGGAGGTTCAGTGACCCATCGCCGGCCCCCAAAACTCCAGCGCAGGGGTGCTGCTGTCCCCAGGCAGGAGCTGGGTCCCAGCCAGGCTCAGCCTACGTGGGACAGCTTTAGCATCTCTTCTGGTTTTACCTGCCCTGGTTTTACCTGTCCCACGCTGCCTGGGAGTGGCCAGCAGAGCTGCCTTGGTCCTTGCCCCAGCATGGGAGCTCTGGGGCTGTGCTCGGCCCCTTGGCAGCAGCTGGAAGTTACATCATCTGGAATTGTTTTCCTGTGAGAGATGTTTCCACACGCACAGTGTCCTCATGACACTGTTGATATGGCACAGAGAAGTTGAGATATCACAGAGATATATGACATGGCACAGAGAAGTCTCTCCAGCCCCTCTTTGCCTCGTGCCACAGCCCCTTTTCCCCCACTGTGGGGCTGGAACATCGTCCTGACCCCTGCCAGCCCCTCGGACAAAC